>CM029381.1:343806-391306 GCA_017165825.1 Hepsetus odoe
CATCTGCAAAGCAACCAGCATTGTGGATGACCCCTCCCACCCGTCCCACACTCTCTTCTCCCTCCTACAATCCGGGAAAAGGTTCCGCAGCATACGGGCCTCCACTTCCAGGATGGGAAATAGTTTCTTCCCCCTGGCCATCAGACTCTTGAACTCTTAAACCACCAATATCTACCAAGTCCACCATTTTCATCTTGTATTTATTTATTTATCTCTGTTGCACTCTGCACTTTATCAGTAACACCGCGCCACCACACTGCTACACAATAATCTACCTGGGCTGCTTTGTTCCAACACTGCGGCCCTCTACGGATGAATGTACTGTCTGTCGTGTCTGTATTGTCTGCACTCGTTGCCCCGTGTTGTGTCTTATGTTGTCTTGTGTCTTGTGTCTTGTGTCTTGTGTCTTGTCTTGTGTGTAGCACCAGGGTCCTGGAGGAACATTGTTTCGTTTCACTGTGTACTGTGTATATGGCTGAAATGACAATAAAATCCTACTTGACTTGACAGGCACCAACCACCTCCTGGCCACAGCTCCGGTCAGCCGCCTTGACAATGGCGGCGCGGAACATAGTCCATTCAGACTCAATGTCCCCCACCTCTCCCGGGACGGGGTTAAAGCTTTGACGGAGGTGGGAGTTGAAGCTTGTCCTGACAGGGGACTCTGCCAGACGTTCCCAGCAGACCTTCACGATGCATTTGGGCCTACCAGGCCTGACCAGCATCCTCCCCCACCAACGAAGCCAACTCACCACCAGGTGATGTTCGGTTGACAGCTCCGCCCCTCTCTTCACCCGAGTGTCCAAGACATGGGGCCGCAAGTCCGACGACACGACCACAAAGTCGATCATCGAACTGGTGCCAGGTGCACATGTGGACATCCAACAACAAAACACCGCTCTGGTTCAGATCGAGACTGCCATTCCTCCCAATTATGCCCTTCCAGGTGTCACTGTCATTACCCACGTGAGCATTGAAGTCCCCCAGCAGAACGATGGAGTCACCAGGAGGGACGCTCTCTAGCGCCCCCTCCAGAGACCCCAGAAAGGGTGGGTAGTCCAGAATGCTGTTTGGCGCATAAGCGCAGACAACACTAAGGACCCGTCCCCCGACCCGAAGGCGGAGGGCCGCCACCCTCTCATCTACCAGGGTAAACCCCAATGTACTGGCCCCAAGCCGTGTAGCAATAAGTATGCCCACACCTGCTCGGCGCCTCTCACCGGTGGCAACTCCAGAGTGGAAAAGAGTCCAGCCCCTCTCAAGGAGACTGGTTCCAGAGTCCAAGCTGTGCATTGAGGTGAGTCCAAATATATCTAGCCGCAACTTCTCAACCTCACGCACTAGCTCAGGCTTCTTCCCAACCAGAGAGGTGACATTCCACGTCCCTAGAGCCAGCTTCTGCAGCCGAGGGTCAGACCGCCAAGGCCCCCATTTTCGGCCACCGCCCAGCTCACAATGCACCCGACCTCTTTGGCCACTCCCACAGGTGGTGAGCCCATGGGAAGGGGGACCCACGTTGCCTCTTCGGGCTGATCCCGGCCGGGACCCATGGGTAAAGGCCCGACCACCAGGCGCTCGCTATCGGGCCCCACCTCCAGGCCTGGCTCCAGAGGGAGGCCCCTGTGACCCACGTCCGGGCGAGGGAAAACGTCTTCCATAATTGTTGTTCATCAGAAGAGGTCTGAACCGCTCTTTGTCTCTTCCCTCACCTAGGACCTGTTTGCCTTGGGTGCCCCTACCAGGGGCATAAAGCCCCCGACAACATAGCTCCCAGGATCATTGGGACACGCAAACCCCTCCACCACAATAAGGTGGCGGTTCAAGGAGGAGACTCATGATAACATGCTAAATTATGGAGCAGAGCACAAGTAATGGTGCAACCTGACTGAAGGGCAGCATTCATGAGACCTTATTGCACCTGTTTATAGCATAACAACCTGCTTTAAAATAAAAAGTGTCCATTTCCTTCATGGCAACTGATGTTTGTCTAAAGAAAACTTTGTGACTGTCAGTTGTCATTAAAATTTAAACCCTCCTCCAATACACCTGGCCTTACTACCCTTCCATCTAGTCTCTCACACGCACAATATCAACCTTCCTTCTCTCCATCATATCAGCTAATTCTCTACCTTTACCAGTCATGCTGCCAACATTCAAGGTTCCTACTCTCACTTCCACTCTCCTCTCCTTACTTCATTCCTCATCCTTCCAAACATGCCTTCCTCCTCTTCTTCTTCTTTGGCCAACAGTAGTCCAATTTGCGGCCGTTGTTAACCCGGGCCTCGACCAATCCGGTATGGAATTCTGTTTTGTTGTCCGCATATTGATTGCTTTGGCAAAGGTTTTACACCGGATGCCCTCCTTGACATGATCCTCCCATGGGTTTCTTGTTCGACGAAATACACTTTCTTGGAACCGACATAAAAAAATACACTGGTTTGTGCATCTCTAGTGGCTGGGTTATATGTATTGAGTGTTCAACCTAAAATACACATCACTGTGTTTGGTGTACAATGGTAAATTCAATTACATGGTCATTTAGACCTATATGTGATTTTTTCTTTAATTACAAAAAGTACAGGTACCATGTCATCAGCTTCAGTTGCCAGTAGAAGATACTTTTGGCACCACACTCGCACCAAAAACTTTAATATAGTACTCAGAAGTGGACAATGGAAGCAATTTTGTGAATTCTTTGTTTTCAGGTGAGGAGAAAGATACTATCAGCAAAATAAACATAAAAAAGAAGAACCCATGAACTTGGCACTTTCATATGAGTTTAGAATGTCTTTATTTTATTTATTTATTTTTTTTTTTTACGTTTTTAAAGAAGTTCAGTTTTGCTAGTGACCAAAAACAATGCTTTGTTACTAATGAGCTTTATTTGATTTCAAGCACTTGATTCTGTGTGAAACTGTAAACATTGGTCAAAGTGTCATGAGCTCAGCACTGCGAGTTTGAAAGGACTGGTTGAGGAAAAAAACAAAAAATCATTGAGACATTTTCCCACCTGCACCAAATGTGATCCGAAGGACCGGATGCATTGTTGTCTCCTCAGTTGACAATAATTGAGAAGCTCCCCGTGTCTCTTGGTACCTTTGGTCAGTCTGGGTCTAGAAGGGCTATATGATATTTTAAACGTCTAGTCACCAGGTCCTCACAGGACTGGGCTGTTGATTTGTCCTTATTTTGAAAATGACACACAGTCCAGAATTCCCAGGTTATGTCATAAGAAGGTTGTCAGGATGGTCATACTATTATAATTACCTTAGTTTCTGTATAAAAAGTGATATATTTCTCTCTTTAATTTCCCCTAAATCTAAATCCTAATCCTACCATTTGTTAATATATTAGATGTTATTTTGCTGTCTCAATGCTTTCACCTGCTTGGGTGTTTTTTTTGGGGTTTTTTTGCTGATTCTCACCTGTTATTTTCTGATTCTCAGGGCTACGTGGATTTGGAGGCTCACGTAGAATCATGTGATGGTAACTCTTCCAATAAAGTGGCATCTAACGAACCCCTCACCAAATCAGCTTTTGTTGGCTTATTTTCAATTGCTTGAAAAGTCACGTGATGGTAACTGATGTAGAATGTGTCACCAGGAATAATTCTTTTTTGGGATTGGTTGTTTCTTGGGAATATAAATTAACATTAGCTCACCTGTTTGTACAACATTTATCATAGATGAACAAGAAGTTAAGACACAGATTAAAAAGGGTTGTGGGTGTTGCTGTAGCTCAACCCAGTGCTCATTGGGCAAAGAACATCCTGAGCAGGTTGCCAGGTCAGACACAGACCAAGATGCCTGGTGTAAGGGCCCGTTAGCATCCTGCATCATGAGTCTGTAAAAGCAGGACCAGAATCAACGAAGGAGTCAGAATCATGAACCAGTAATCAAAGACACCAAGCCAAGAGAGTGAATTCGATTTGAACCTTGAGTCAACCCAAGCGTCCTGAGTCAGTAACAGTGTTTGCTGCAGTAAAATAACACACAGGCTACAGGCATCGAATCCCTCCAAACCCCTGGAGAATTTTATTTATTTATTTTCTCCAGTAAAACATGTCACAAAATCAGTGCAAAGGACTCATCTGGGTTGGGTGAACTTTAAAATTTGAATTAATAATCTTTCTTAATGATATAAAACAATCCTAATTTAGATTTGAGACCTTATCAACCTTTATAGGCCTTATCCAGAAAAGTTTAGAATTTTTCTCAGATTTGATTATACATTGTAATCTGGGAAAACACGCCAGTAAAGACAGTGGAAATATTGACTGGTGGAAGAGCAGTGCCCAGTAGGTCAGGGCTGTCCTAAAGAACCTGATGAACAATCTCCAGACTACTGCTTCTTTGTGTTCTGTGATTTTGTCCAATAAAAATGACTAACATCAAAAAAACACATTAACAAAGCCTTTTATAAACATTAGTGTTTGCTGGGTGTCTCAAAGCAAGAAGGTCCTGGGTTTGATTCCCAACCTGGGTGCTTTTGTGAGATGTACCCTTTTCTGTACCAGAGATCCTCCCCCAGTCTGAAGATGCTAAATTGCCCCCTAGGTGTGATTCTATGTTCCTTGTGAGAAACTGGTGACCTGCCCCGTGTTGGGATATGTTCCAGCACCCCCACAGCCATGAAGCTGCTTCTCTTCCAATACCTTTGGCATCTAACAAACCCCTCACCAAATCAAATCAGCTGTTATTGGCTTATTTTCAATTGCTTTACTCTAGAACATGCTCTTTGTAACTGCCAATCAATATCTGTTCCATCATTAGGGGACAAATATCATAGATGCAACATCCATGACCAGGAATCCATGAGAGCACGATTAACTTCACTCTCAGGATGGATTGGGCATGAATGGTTTCCAACGACACAAAAATAGTGAGTTTCATTTTATGGCTGTTGTAATTTGAAGTCTGATTACAAATTTCTTTGTGGAAGTTTTGAATCAATTTTAAAAAAAAATTTTAAACCCCTCGATGGGTTTTGAGTGGGGTGAGAAGTATTAATTATATAATTCATTTTGGGCTACTAGCATGTTGACTCCATGTTCTTTGGCAGAGTTAAAACTGCAGCTCCAGTCATTAACTACAGCAGAGATACAAATATGTCTGGTCTAGATCTGTGTTTGGTAGGAACATTAGAAACAGGATATTGAAAGGTTTCTGTATAACAGCAGTATTGAGCCACAAACTTTTAATATAAAACACCCTGGCCATCATGTGCTGTTAGTTGTATTGTGGTTCTTTGTGCCCAGTCCAGCAGATCGTACATTGAAGCTCATGGTGGATGAAACATTTCATGCAACACTGAAGCGTTTTTGTTTCTTTTTATTTCAAGTGCAAATTGACAGTTACACATTCAGAAAGATTAATGTGCACCTTACATCAGGTAGGATTAAAGCAGTGGAAGTGCTAAAAAATTAAAAAGAAATTTATGGCTTTCATTTTCATTATGAACAAGGATCTGAAAAGTTAGTTTACTGGCATCATGCAAAATTAAATATTGGTACCTCAATCACAGCAATACAGTTTATTGTCGTTGAGAGCAGTGTCGTCTCCTTTCCCCTTGTGGCCCCTCTACTTTTGTCTGGATGCCACAGATCCCGTTCCTGGCACACCACTCACTCTAGCCACCCCAGTTACCCCAGGATGTCCCAGCGCCAACAAGCACCATGTCATTTGCACTGCATTGGAACCTGTTAATAATTCAGTGCTCCAATCAAGATCCACACAGCTCATTAGTTAGCTTTTCCTAAAAAGGTATGAAATTGAACACTGCTCCACTCACCACAAATCTGTAAAGACATGTTTGGAATCCAAATTTAGCAGATTATTAACTCCATTACCAAAATAGCCTACATTTCTAAGAATGGGAAAGCCTCAAACTCCAGCTTTTGAGGTTGTTCAGACTTCTTTTGAAAAGTTTGACTTGCCAGAAGGAATTAACTGGATGCAACAATTTTGGACAGCAAAGCTGGAGGAAAGTCACCTCAGAACAGATTTGTTGCATTTTTGGCAAGTCATCCCACCAGAAGTGAATCTGGATCGCTGTTCAGTTTTACAGTTCATGGCAAGTCATGTAGAGTCCTAAACCACAACCACAGGTCTGCGTCACCTCAGTGAAGAGATGGAGTGGTTTTAAGGCTCTAGTGAGAAACATTTGCATCATGTTGGAGTATAAAAGGTACCCTGTAAACGATAGAGTGGTTAATCACATCTACTTCAGATAGCATGTGTGTATATAAACACACACTTTAATACAGAGTACTTCCCAGTAGACTTGAAATATATTCTACATTTTGTATTTGGTTTTAGATTGTTCTCATGTCCAATGGTAGATTCAGTACATTTGTGAAGTTCAACAAAATGTGGTTCTGATTTTAAAAAAAAAAAAAAAAAAAAAAAAACCCTAGTAAAAAGGCAGGTTTAAAAGTAAAGAGTGGCCATTACATGATGTTATTTGCAGCGGTGTCATCGAGTCCTCTTCGGGAGCCTTCGACTTGGAGCCCAAAGTTCATCAGCAATCCTGATTTGCACCATTTAATAGCCGTCCACACACCCCAACTAGTATAGGAACGTAAACAGACATCAACATCCTCAAATTACCAAAAGGAACCATGCCAAACAACAGACATCCAGAAAGCATCACAAAGCCAACAAGAGTCAGACGACAACTCTCTTCCCAAAGAAAGTTCAATTAAACAAAGTGTCCCAAAGTAGATCCTCAGGAATTTAACTGCAGTTGAAGAATAACTGACCTTCCTGTTGCAGACTTGACCGTTGCATATTTAGAAGAGGTCGTCTTTCCACTGGGGGTGTCTATGCAGTGAAGGCGAACCCCATTCAGGGCAGTGTTGTCTCCAGTTATTAGATACTTGACCTAAAACGGCATCAGAGAAACACACAATTGAGCGACGTCCAAGGCTCTCATGGGGTTGCTGTGGAAAAACTGTTTGCACTTGCCTTTCTTCATTCAGTGGTGAGAAAGTTGCCCTTTGACTTCAGTTCCTCTAGCAACTATGGAGTCTATCAATTCTCTAAATCACCCACAAAACACGTTCTTACCTGAAGACTGAAACCTGCGGCATAAAATCCTTCTGGGCACATTTCTGTCTTGCCCCAAAACACCCCAGGGTCCACCATTAGGAACAGTCAGTCCTGAATTAAAGACCCTTTCACCCCAGACATAGGATCCAAGTACAGCTAGAAGGAGGGTGAGGTAAAGGCACTGATTCATTGTTACTTCAACAACCTGCTACCTTGACAAAGACCAGATCTGACTTTAGAAACCCCCCCTCTCGCTTTATATTCACTCAGGACTTTTAGCAGCCATCTCATTGTCCTTTTTTGGCATGATTTATTTATTGACCACAACAGAGCTCTTGTTTAAAGACCCTGATTAAAATTAACAGTCATAACGAGAGCATTAAGGCAGGGCAAGGAGAGACTATTTAGTTTTAGTAGCATCTTTTATTTTTTCCTTTTGTGTTGAACATTGCCAGGGTTTGCGGCGCTCTGCCCTGAATGGGCACACCTGGTGGTTGCCAGATTATCAGGTGTGCCTCATTAGCCTGATGGTATAAAGAGCTCTGGGAGGCAAGGCAGAGCTAGGGAGCTTTGTCTAGTTGACTTGGGACGAGTAATGATCCAGTATTATGAATTTTTGTTTGGTCTTTCCCAGAATTTCAGAAACAGTAGGAAACTTACTGAAAAAAACTCAGATGACAATTTTTACAATATGGGAAAACTAAAAATGCAGTGTTTGAAACATTGATCCCAAGATTACAGGCATTAGGGGAGGGCCTTTTAGGCAACCCAAGAAAATAGTTCAAAATAGGTAAGGGCTATTTAATAATTTACAAGAACCTTTTTAATGATATTAATGAAATCAAGATATAAGAATGCCAGTACATGATGGTAACCAGTTTAAGATATAGTGCTAATAGATTTTCCACAACAGTGCTGGGAACATAAGGCGCCAATGCTTTTTCTTTCACTTCTGTCCTTAACTGTTGGGGGGGGACTACCTTTGGCATAAAGATACATTTTATAAAGTTTAAAGATTTTGCTTCTATGGAAGATTTATTTATTTAATGCTTTATGAGAAATTAATTGGTCATTTAATGTGAAGTGACCTGGTCATGATGAACCATGTCCATAAACGTTCACCATTGTCATGAATTGAACCAGTTTTCTCATGCCTTTGAATTATTTCTATAAACTGTTTCTGGGAGTCAATTCCTCAAAAAAAAAAAGTTTGGGAATGTCATGTTGTGGAGGGAAAAAGAGGCGCAAGTGCACGGCGGCGATCTTTGTGGTTTTATTTGAGAAACTCCGTAGGGATACAAGCAAACACGGGTGAGCCACAACAATGAACAGGTGAGTCTGGGTTGGTCTGGAACTCCTTAAATACTAAGCTGGCCAGGTGTGAGGGATTGGGTGGTGATGATAATTGGGTGTGCTGGAAAACACGGTCAGAACGCCTGTGACCGGGACCGAGGCATGTCGCGAATCGTATTGGAAAATATTGGCTTTATTAATCCTATTATGAACACAAATGGGACCCGTTTAAATGGAGAACTGTTATATGTAAAACAGTACAAAAGATCAGAATACATGGAATTGGTTTTAAAGTAGGGCATTACTTCACACTTCATGTCTGGCCTGTGCTCACTTGTGTACAAACATTTTTATATCACATATATTAAAACATTCAAAGGTTTGTGCCACCATTATTTTGTCTGTCCTTCCAAGAAGGTGCATCTCAGTATCTAGGAGAAACACAATAACTGTTGGGTGCTCTCCAGAAGGTATCCTGCAGAGTTATGTTGGGGAACTTTCCTACCATGACATCAAATTATAAAAAGTGGTTTTAGTGAATATTTACTTCATTAACAGAAATACAGAGCGACTCCCATTTTCTAATTACAGGGACAGTCTCTCTGGAGTCATTTGGGGTTGATGGTCTTGCTCAGGAACCCAGTGGTGGTGGGGCTGAGATGAGATCTGAACTAGTAGATTTTCTACTTTTTGGGTTTTCTTTTTTTTTTTTTTTTTTTTTTTTTTTTAAAACTTTTACCCAATGTAGTTCATCTGTGACCAAATGCTCCCCAAAGGAGGAGGTATTGGTGGCCCATGCTGGCCCATGACGTTCGCTGGCATCTTCGTCCGTGTGCACGAGGACCAAAACACCGCAAGAACGGCCTGCCGGTAATCTGCAACCCCTTCCAATACCCGGTCGCCCATGGTCACACAGCTGTTGACTTAGTCAAGTATTTGCCACGGTCCAAGGGGTATACATGTGTGTTGGTGGTGGTGGATCGGTTCTCGAAGAGGTGACGGTTTCTCCCCTTTTCTGTTTTGTCCTCAGCACATCAGATTGCGGAGGCTCTGTTCCAGTATGTGTTCCGTTATTAGGGATTATCCGAGGACATTGTGTCTGACCTTGGGTCCCAGTTTACCTCCCGGGTGTGGCGGTCGTTCTTCCAACAACTGGGAACCACGGTCAGCCTCATGTCTGGCCATCGTCCAGAACCCAATGCCCAGGCAGAGAGGGCCATTTAGGGCCTCGGTGAATTCCTTCATGCATACTGTTGTCAGTAACAACACGACTGGGCTGAATACCTGTGTTGGGTCGAGTATGCACAGAATCCACTGCGCCACTCCTGGGATCCCACACCCACCGACGGTCCTAGTGTCAATATTTGGTTTCGCAGGGCAAGATAAGTCTGGGAGAGGGCCCACACTGGGCCATCTGCCGTTTCTGCCTCTAAGCTGACAAGCACCGGAGGAAGGCTACACAATACCATCCCGGGGATAGAGTATGGCTTTCCACTCAGGACCTCAACCTACAGTTGCCGAGTCGCAAACTCAGGCTTGATCTAGGATTCAATCATGAAGAGCCAGATGAATCTAGGACTGTCACTTACCCTCCCACATGCACGTAACCCCCTCTTTCCATGTCTCTCTTCTTAGACCCGTTGTGCTGGGAACATTGGCATCCACAGCTGGGTTGACGGACCCCCTCCAGTCATCGAAGCGGACAGCGGACCAACGCTTTACGGAGTCGGTGTGCTTCTGGACTCCCGTCGGCACTGAGGCGAGCTGCAATACCTGGTTGACTGGGAGGGTTATGGCCCTGAGGAGCGGAGCTGTGTGCGAGCCAGGGACATTCTGGATCCCCAACTCCAGCGGGATTTCCATCGAAATCATCCTGATCGTCCCACTCCGAGACCCAGGGGCAGACCATGTCGTCACTCCCAGTCAGACTCTCCTCCCGGTTGAGTGTCCGGAGTCCACTCCTGAGGGAGCGGGGTACTGTCACGGTTCACACCAAGCCTCGGTCATGGCCACAGTCCCAGTCACCGGAATTCTGACCGCGTTTTCCTGAACACCCAGTCATCACCACCCAATCCCTCACACCTGGATCCAAACTGACCCAGACTAGCCTGTTCAGTGTTGTGGCTCACCTTTGTTTTGTATCCCTACGGGTTTTAGTTATCTGATAAATCTCAGACATCACCATCGTGCACTTGCACCTCCTTTTTTCCCCTCAACATGACAATGGGTTATATGCAGAGATCTAATTTCATGTTGGTTCACTGTGTGCTGTGGTGTGTACTCACAATGATGGATAGTCACTTTCACTTTTTTCCACTTTCACTTGAGCTTTTCACTTGGGTTTGTTCAGTGTTTTATTTGAGCTACACCTAATTATTTGAGTTCCGCCTTTAGTATAGTGTTACAGGCTTTTATAGTTAAGCAGTGTGCAATGTTGCCACAACTACCATTCAAAAGTGAGAACTTTATTTAGGACAAGAAGTATTTTTCTTCTTCACCCATGAAACTTTAATGACAGTGTGATATCTACACTTTGAATAATGTGAACCAATTCATAGAGAGCAGTGAAAGCCTAATGGTCTTGGGTTCAATCTGAAAATTTTCTAAAGATTTTAGATGTGACTTGTCCACCTGAGAGAATCAATTTTTCAGTTGCTGAACAGAGGTGACGATGAGACGGTGGGTAGCAGCAGTATCATTTCATGCCAAGAAATAGCACTACTGTTGCAATGTCTGAACTGAGGGCATAGATGGAGAAGACCAGAAGGAGTTGCAGTGTGCCTTTGTGTACTTATAGAAAGTATATGACAAGGTGCCTAGAAAGGAGTTGTGGTTTTGTATGAGGAAATCAGGTGTAGAAAGAAGTGTGAGAGTCAGTCATTTTCTGCCGCTTGTCCCAAATGGGGTCGCGGGGGAGTGCTGGAGTCCAACACAGGGCGAAAGGAAGCACCCTGGACAGGTCGCCAGCCCATCACAGGTGTGTGAGAGTAGTGCAGGATATGTACAAGGATATCCTGCAAATAATTCTTAACAATGCCTGGTTCTTCTGCATGCACACATTATGTTTTCATTTAAAAGGACTTTTTTAAAATGCTTTTATTTTACATCAAGAGTAATAGCCATACCAAAGCATGAAATTAACATTATAAGTAACAAAATTAAGCAAGCTGACTTGAGAAAACCAAACTTTTTGAAACAACTGGAGGAACCCAAAAGCAATGAATATAATGTCCAAGCTAAATGGATTGCAAAAGTAGATTTATCTTAAAGCATTTCGTGACAAAAGTTGAATGTCATTCATATTAGGATGTAACGGTGGTGGGGTGCGAGTAGGACGTCATGGGGGAGCCAGGAGTCAGGAGCATAACTTTATTATTCATAGTGACCATAACATTACATTTCATTACATTGCTTATTATATTACATATTATTAATGTATATTATTGTATTATTATACTTAATATATCTTGTTTATTTATATATAACTTATTTAAAACTTGTTTATTATTGTGCAGATATGTATATATGTTTATATAGATAATATTATTTATTTTTTATAGCTCCTGTACTTTTTCCTCTTTCCTTATGTCTTTTTTTTTCCTATTCCTTTTCTGTACATCTCTCACTTTCATAAGAGCTCTGTAACACCCAAATTTCCCATTCGCGGGATAATAAAAGATTACTCTACTCTACTACCAAAAACAATATACAAGGAACTACAATGGCTTACCCTTCGTGAATAAGCCATGCTTTGTTCAGACTCAGTGGGGCTTGAATGGTCAGCCCCGATGAAGCACACCTGTGCCCCGATGAGCCCAGGTGTGCTCAGTCAGAACAGAGTGCCCTCTACAGTAACATAAATCAAACCTAACTGTGACAATGTGGCATCAAATTAAATCACTTTTTAAATGTAAAACACTAGTCATTTCATCTGACATGCAGGTAAGAACAGTCATGATATTTTAATGATGTGGTTAAGCTATTATTCAGTAGGGACAAGTAATATGAGAAGGAATATGGTTTATCCTGTTTTTTTTTCTAATTAATGCTCTACCTTCACCCTACGGTAACCCTGCCTCCCTAAGCACTGTTCTTGCTGCATCTGCTAGATCATTTAATCCTTTCTGTAGGAGTTTATATGTAAGACCAAAAGACATAAACGCTGCAATAGAAGCCCCTAAATGAGGCTCCAAGCTACACAGATGCTTCACAGTTGCTGCTCCAACCAGTGCAATCAGCAACAGTCTTGCTCTGGAATTTGATGCCAGTGGAAGAGATGAATTCTTCAAGGACATCAGATATGGCTTGTTAACTCGTTTTGACAGTCTTTTGATGGCTTTATTATTCAGACCGAAGGAGTAATAGCACGTTGTGAAGAAAGTTAAAATACAAGCATCAAAGGCAAATGACGGACCAGGAAGTTGTACAACTGTAATCCCAGCAGAGAGAAGAGCTGCAGCCCAGGCTGCTTTCTGAAACATCTTCACTTTCTTCTCTAGAATGGCCACAGAGCTGACTGGCACAGCCTGCAGCAGAGCTTTTCGTTTGTGTTCTGGGAGTTCTGCCATGAGGATGCTAACAAGCTCCTGAAAATCATAGGAAGAAAGATCTATGGATGATATGAGGAAAACTCTGGGATTCTGGATTCCCTTCAGATTCACTTCACAGTCTCGTCTGATTGTTGACAGCGTTTGGTCTCTGTTGAAATTCCTTTTTCTTTCTTCTGCTCGAATGTCGTTGTCGATCTTTGACCGAATGAAGTAAAACAGTTTTTTCCTTTTTTGGATTTTTTTAGCCAGCATGATGTCATTCACGATGTCATTTGAACCTCTCGGATGAGATGATGATGATGAAGAAATCGTATCTGTCAAACTGCACTTTCTTAAGATACGTCTTCACGGGGAAATTTGGGCGTCCAGCTCCTGGAAGGTCCCACAGCGTCACATTTGGCATGTTGGGATGTGTGTAAGGTTTTGGTTCCTTAGTGGTTTCAATAACTCCAGTTGGTATTCTTCTCATTTGGGTTTGCATTACTGTACTGTCAATAATTACTGTGTCACCGCAGTCTGCAAATTCAATTCAATTCAATTCAATTTATTCTTGTATAGCGCCTTTTACAACAAAGTTGCCCCAAGGCACTTTACATAGATGGTCGATAATGGAACAGGTTACAGTAATAGATGTTAAAGCCGGACGACTACGGAGGAGAGGAACCAAAAACTCCACTATGTGGAGAAAAAAAAAACCTCTGAGGGTCCAAGGTCAACCGGCTACCTAACCCCCTTGGGTATACTAACCGTACAGAGTTCGTTAGGTTTTAAACTCCAGAATCAGTGAGGAGTCCCAAGTTTCTTCCAGGTACCGATGAGCCGCCAGGGTCCCTTGGCGCATCAGATGCATCACACAGACCAGATGGTAGCTCGGCATTAGACTTAGGTGATGACCACAGCGGCCCCCCCGGACATGTGGGGAGAGAAATGGAATGAGGGTGTCAGTAATGAGCAGGATCCAGTAGTGACAGACACAGAAATGAAACAACAGTGCGATGGCATGTACAGCAGCACCAGCGACATTAGTAATGGTGCACTATGGTGATTGGTGCGGGTAAGCTAAACTAAAGAAGTAAGTCTTCAGCCGTGATTTAAAGACTGAGACTGATTTAGATGCCAGTGCCACTGCAAGAGGTGACCTCTCCAAAGACATCAGATGTGGCTTGTTCACTCGTTCAGAGAGTCTTTTGATGGCTTCATCATTGAGGAGTAGTAGCACTTAATGAAGAAAGACCAGCATCACAGGCAACTGACAGACCTGGAACTGGTACCACTGCAATCCCCCCAGAAGAAAAAGCTGCAGCCCAGGCAGCTTTCTGAAACATCTTCACTTTCTTCTCTAGAATGGCCACAGAGCTGACTGGCACAGACTGCAGCAGAACTTTTCGTTTGCGTTTTGGTATTTCTGCCATGAGTGTGTTAACAAGCTCCTGAAACTTTCTTAAGATACGTCTTCACGGGGAAATTTGGGCTTCCAGCTCCTGGAAGGTCCCACAGCGTCACATTTGGCATGTTGGGATGTGTGTACGGTTTTGGTTCCTTAGTGGTTTCAATAACTCCAGTTGGAGCTGCACCTTCATCGTCATCATGTAGGCCTCTGAGCGCGTTGATAAAAGTGGACTTTCCTATTCCAGTTTCTCCAGTTACAGCGATGTTGAGGGAAATATTGAACAACTGGTCAATTGTCTCTCTGGCTTTTTCTGCTGCTTGTTCTACAGTGGACTCTCCAGATACCTGTAATGCCTCAGTTATATCAGGATCTTGACTGGCCATTGTCACAGTTTATTTTTAAAGATTTCTGAACCAGTACTAGTGTCGGGGAGTTCTAGCCAGTGGCTGCCTTGGGTGCTCTTGGAAATGTGACCTGAAAAAAGAAATTGAAGATTTAGCAATCACATCACCGTCACTGCCCAGGGTCTATGGCCATGACATGGCAACCCTCACTCTAAAGGATTAATGAAATCTCAAATTATCCATCCATCCATCCATCCATTCTCCTCCGCTTATCCGAGGTCGGGTCGCGGGGGCAGCAGCTTCAGCAGGGATGCCCAGACTTCCCTCTCTCCGGCCACTTCTTCCAGCTCTTCCGGGTAGATCCCAAGGCGTTCCCAGGCCAGCCGAAAGACACAGTCTCTCCAGTGTGTCCTGGGTCTTCCCCGGGGTCTCTTTCCGGTGGGACGTGCCCGGAACACCTCACCAGGGAGGCGTCCAGGGGACATCTTAATCAGATGCCCGAGCCACCTCATCTGACTCCTCTCGATGCGGAGGAGCAGCGGCTCTACTTTGAGCCCCTCCCGGATGGCTGAGCTTCTCACCCTATCTCTAAGGGAGAGTCCAGACACCCTGCGGAGGAAACTCATTTCGGCCGCTTGTACTCGCGATCTCGTTCTTTCGGTCACTACCCACAGCTCGTGACCATAGGTGAGGGTGGGAACGTAGATCGACCGGTAAATTGAGAGCTTTGCCTTTTGGCTCAGCTCCTTCTTCACCATGACGGACCGATGCAGAGCCCGCATCACTGCGGATGCTGCCCCGATCCGCCTGTCAACCTCCCGCTCCATTCTACCCTCACTCGTGAACAAGATCCCAAGATACTTAAACTCCTCCACTTGGGGCAGGATCTCACTCCCAACCCTTTTCCAACCTTTCCCAGCACTCCACCCTTTTCCGGCTGAGGACCATGGCCTCAGATTTGGAGGTGCCGCTTCACACTCGGCTGCGAACCGATCCAGTGAGAGCTGAAGATCGCGGCCTGATGAGGCCAACAGGACAACGTCATCTGCAAAAAGCAGAGACCCAATCCTGAGCCCACCAAACCGGACCCCCTCAACGCCCTGGCTGCGCCTAGAAATCCTGTCCATAAAAGTTATGAACAGGATCGGTGACAAAGGGCAGCCCTGGCGGAGTCCAACCCTCACCGGAAACAGGTTCGACTTACTGCCGGCAATGCGGACCAAGCTCCGACACCGGTTGTACAGGGACCGGACAGCCCTTAACAGGGAATCCGATACCCCATACTCTCGGAGTACCCCCCACAGGACTCCCCGAGGGACACGGTCGAATGCCTTCTCCAAGTCCACAAAGCACATGTAGACTGGTTGGGCAAACTCCCATGCACCCTCCAGGACCCTGCCAAGGGTGTAGAGCTGGTCCACTGTTCCGCAAGCACAAAAGTCCAATAACAAAACACCGCTCTGGTTCAGATCGGGGGGGCCATTCATCCCAATCACGCCCTTCCAGTTCTCACTGTCATTGCCCACGTGAGCATTGAAGTCCCCCAGCAGAACGATGGAGTCCCCAGCAGGGACGCTCTCAAGCGCCCCCTCCAGAGACCCCAGAAAGGGTGGGTAGTCCAGACTGCTGTTTGGCGCATAAGCGCAAACAACACTAAGGACCCGTCCCCCAACCCGAAGGCGGAGGGAGGCCACCCTCTCATCCACTGGTGTAAACCCCAATGTACAGGCCCCGAGCCGGGGGGCAATAAGTATGCCCACACCTGCTCGGCGCCTCTCACCGGTGGCAACTCCAGAGTAGAAGAGAGTCCAGCCCCTCTCAAGGAGACTGGTTCCAGAGTCCAAGCTGTGCGTCGAGGTGAGTCCAACTATATCTAGCCGGAACTTCTCAACCTCGCGCACTAGCTCAGGCTCCTTCCCCACCAGAGAGGTGACATTCCACGTCCCTAGAGCAAGCATTGCATCAGTTGTGCACTTTCTCGGCATGAAAACATACTGCTGTTCACTAATCATCAACTTTTTTCTTTTAACTTCGCTTCCACTACTCTTTCCCATAACCTTATGCTGGGACTGATCAACTTTATCCCTCTATAGTTACTGCAGCTCTGTGTATCACCCTTATCAATGTAAATTGCCTTGGGGCAACTTTGTTGTAAAAGGTGCTATACAACAATAAATTGAATTGAATTGAATTATTCTTGAAAATCGGTACATGTTTACTTCGTCTCCACTCCTCTGGCATCCTCTCACTTTCCAAAATTCTGTTAAACACTCTGGTCATGAACTCCATTGCCATCTCTCCTAAACACCTCCAAGCTTCCTCCGGCATGTCATCTGGAACAACTGGAACAGGCTTTTCATTCTTCATCCTCTTCATTGCTTTCCTTACTTTCATCTTGCTTATTTGCTGCACTTCCTGGTTCACAATCCTTACGTTAATGGCATTTAGCCATAAACTGATCTTATCCAGAACGACTTCCATGTCCTGATTACAGGGACAGTCCCCCTGGAGTAACATGGGGTTAAGGGTCTTGCTCAGGGACCCATTGGTGGTAGTGGTTGAGGTGGGATTCGAACCTGGGACCTCTTTAGTCATAGGTCCATAGGCAAGTACCCCACCACTAGACCACCACCACCCATCATCCAATCTTCTGTCTCTCATATTCTCTTCATTCATCAGCCCTTCAAATAATTTATTCTTTCTGCTCAACACAATCTGTTTGTTACTATGTTTCCATTTCTATCCTTTATCGCCCTGACCTCTCTCTGAGAGGTCTCTCTGGCTAGCCAGTCAGTATAGGTCCTTTTCACCTATCTTACTGTCCAATCTCTCATACAGTTCTTCATACAGCTCATCTTTAGCCATTACCATCGTGCTCTTCACCTTGCGGTTCAGCTCCTTGTACACCTGTCTTTTTTTCTTTTGCCCTGACTATCCCACTTCTTCTTCACCTACCTCTTCTTCTGTATACACTGCTGGACTTCTGGTTTCCTTATTCTCTTTCTTCCTTCCAGATATCACACCAAGTTCATTTCTAGCTCTGTCCCTCACCACTTTTGCCGTGGTTGTTCAGCACTCTTAACTCGGGGCAGCGGTGGTCTAGTGGTTAGGCCTGCTCCCCGGACTTTCAATAGCTGCCCACTGCTGCATGTTTGTGTATGGGTTAAATGCAGAGGTCCGGGTGCAGCGGTGGCCTAGTGGTTAGGGAGTTGCCCTGCATCTGAAGATTGTGGGTTTGATTCCCTCACCAGTAGGTTGCCCTGAGGTACCCTTGAGCAAGGTACCGTCCAGAGACCACCCCTCCCCCGAACGACCAGGTTCTCTGTCTGACCATAGCTGAGGTGAGAAGATCTCTTCTCAGAGTCAACCCACGGAAATCTGCTGGTCCAGACCATATTCAAAGTCGTGTGCTCAGAGGATTTGCAGAACAGTTGGCAGATGTTCTCACTGACATCTTCAACATCTCTCTGAGCACCACAATTGTTCCAAGGTGCTTCAAGACCAGCAGCATCATTCCAGTGGCAAAGAAATCATCTGTCTCCTGTTTCCACGACTATCGTCCCGTCGCACTCACACCCATCATCATGAAGTGC
The DNA here is from genome assembly GCA_017165825.1 of Hepsetus odoe. Taxonomy (NCBI): domain Eukaryota; kingdom Metazoa; phylum Chordata; class Actinopteri; order Characiformes; family Hepsetidae; genus Hepsetus; species Hepsetus odoe. The sequence goes on from CM029381.1 coordinate 362,026, forward strand.
TTTGAGAGGCTGGTCATGAGGCACATCAAGTCTCAGATCCCCTCCTTACTGGACCCCCTGCAGTTTGCGTATTGTCACAACTGCTCAACGGACGATGCAATCTCCACCACCCTCCATCTGGCCCTTTCTCATCTGAACAGAAAGGACAATTATGTCAGAATGCTGTTCATCAACTACAGTTCAGTATTCAACACCATCATCCCTCAGCATCTAAGTGAGAAGCTGAGGCTGCTGGGCCTGAACACCTCCCTCTGTAACTGGATCCTGGACTTCCTGACTGGGAGACCCCAGTCAGTCAGGATCAGTAGCAGCATCTCCAACACCATCACGCTGAGCACAGGGGCCTCAGGGCTGTGTGCTCAGCCAACTGCTGTTCACACTGATGACCCACGACTGTGCAGCCAAGCACAGCTCGAACCACTTCATCAAATTCGCTGATGTTACAACCGTGGTGGGTCTGATCAGCGGTGGAGACGAGGCAGCTTACAGAGAGGAGATACAAGAGCTGACGGACTGGTGTAGAACCAACAACCTGTCTCTGAACGTCGACAAGACTAAAGAGATGGTTGTTGACTTCAGGAGACCACGTCAGGACCACACTCCACTGAACATCAACACCTCACCCATGGAGATGGTCCAGAGCACCAAGTTTCTTGATGTTCACATAACTGACAATCTCACGTGGACCCTCGTGGGAGATGAGGAAAGCCCATTTCCCACCTTTCATCCTCACCATCTTTTACAGAGGAACCATCGAGAGCATCCTGAGTGGCTGCATTATTGCCTGGTACGGGAACTGCAACGTCTTAGACCACAAGTCCCTACAATGGGTAGTGAGAACAGCTGAGAAGATCATCGGGGTCTCTCTGCCCTCTGTACAGGACATTTTCACCACTCGCTGCATCTGCAAAGCAACCAGCATTGTGGATGATCCCTCCCACCCATCACACACACCCTCCTGCCATCCGGGAAAAGGTTCCGCAGCATATGGGCCTCTACTTCCAGGATGGGAAATAGTTTCTTCCCCCTGGCCATCAGACTCTTAAACTCTTAAACCGCTAATGTCTCCTCATTCCATGATTATCATTATCATTATCTATTTATTTATTTCTTGTTGCACTCTGCACTTTAACAATAACACTGCTCCACCACACCGTTACACTCAAATCAACCTGGGCTGCCTTTTTCTAGAACACTGCGGCCCTCTTACGGATGGATGTACTGTCTGCTGTGTTGTCTGTTGTTGTCTGTCTTGTCTGCACTTGTTGCCTGTTGTGTGTATTATGTTGTGTCTTCTGTTGTCTTGTTTCTTGTGTGTAGCACCAGGGTCCTGGAGGAACGTTATTTCATTTTACTGTGTACTGTGTATATGGCTGAAATGACAATAAAATCCTATTTGACTGGACTTGAAAAATACCCCCCAGTGCACGTGTTAACTTCTGCTTGAATTCTATCTTGCAGTACTCATTCTTCAGCTTCTACCATTTTACCCTTGACTCTGACCTCACTCTCCTTCTCTTCTTGACCTCCAAGGTCATCCTACAGACCACCATCCTATGCTGTTCAGCTACACTCTCCCCTGTCACTACTTTGCAGTCTCCAATTTCCTTCAGACTGACCCTCCTGCAAAGAATATAATATACCTGTGTGCATCGTCCTCCACTCTTATGCATCACCCTGGGCTCTTAGCTCTTCTTAAAATAAGTATATATAACAGTCATTTCCATCATTTTAGCAAAATCTACAACCATCTGATCAACTGCTGATATTACTGACAGGATTAGCTATTTGTCCCCATTCATCATACGCTTACAAATCATTTTTTTAATTTATGAAATACGTTATAGGCATGTGTAAATGAGATGTTTTTTGCAGAAATACCCATGAAGTGTGATAATATAAGGCTGATGTTTGAATTCAGATGTTGCACTGAAGCCACAGTTCGGTCATATTTCTATCAAGTAATTGTCAGGACGAAATCAGGCAGAAATGTGATTATTGCGCATGTGAGCAATAAATTAGCTATCATCATTAACATCAAACACGTCAACTGATCATTTGGGGTTCTGGTGGTCTAGTGGTAGGACACTCGCCTACAGACCAAGAGATTCAAATCCCGCCTCCAGCACTACCAACATTGGATTCCTGAGCAAGACGTGTTGCAGAAGGCTGCAGGGTTGACTTGACGAACCGGGTTGACTTCATGACGAAACATGACGAACTAGTATCTTAGCTTACAGCTAAGCCTCAGCTTTGCCCATCCAGGGGGACAATAAAAACTGAAGGTATGGGAATTTTAACAATTTGGTCAAGATGTACCTTTTCAATCAAACTGCCTCAAGCCCACTTTTGAATGCAGAGATGGAATCAGTCATCAGTCAAAATGAAAAAAATCGTATTTAATCGTATTTTAGATAAAAACGTATTTAACATGAAAATGAATGTTAAGTAATGAAGAAACGTGTGGAAAGAGAAAACTTTTCCCTAGCCCCGTAACCAGTATGTCAAGAATTTACCTTCAATATCAGATGCTTCCTCTTCAGCCTCTGGTGATGTGCAGCTACTTGAAGCATATTTTGGTGAGTGGGGGTAAAATATAGTCCTCCTCCTTTTAGGTGTGGCTTTTCAGCTGTGGTCATTGCTATTGTGTGGTTCTTAATCCTGTTCAGAGTTTTGCATGTATCTGTTAATGACATTGTTGTCCCATTTCAACGATAAAAAGTCACATGTCTCATGACTTTGTGATAAGTCAAACAAAGCCAAGAACGAAAAACAGTGCCCATGAATTCTGCTTTATTGTTCACTGATATTTGAACAGCAAGATACCCTACCCTAGGTCTAAGGTGGTATGTATGATCACTTTACACACTTACTGAAAACCAACCTGAGTGAACCCTGAGCTGGAAGTGTGTAGCCCCATGGATAGGTTCAGCAAGGTTCTCCATAGTGGGTGTTTCTCATTGTCTTTCCGGCCTGAGTCCCCAGAACAACACCGAATGAACCTCCTGCTGGTTTCTAGTCCCCATAGGGTTTTTCTTTCCTCATCCAATCCTAAATGACCATTTACTCATACGTCCAGGAACTTCTGGCTCTGGGGTTCATTCAGTCCCACACCTTACTGGTCAATGTAAAGGTCTTTGTGGGACAGTAGAATAGATACAAATGATGTATCCTAAGAAAACCATCAAAAATAATTACTCCTTGCCCATTACTCCATGACGTCTTCCTTTAAGGTGTTGCCACAGACATCCATTTTTACAGAGCTGGACCTGCACAACTCCTATATCCTTGTTAGGATCTGCAAAGGTGATGAATGGAAGATAGCTTCCAAAGGACACTATGAATATCTCGTAATGCTCTGTCGATCATGAATGCCCCTGCGTTCATCGGGTTCATCAAACTAGGTCTTGGGTCCTGTTTGTCTACCTGGAAAACAAATTCTCTGCAAAATGGTAGAGAAACATTTCCCCATGTGAGACTGGCTCTCCAGTAGCTTTTCATTTAGCAATCTGTATTTAAAACTGCTGATCTCTGCCTTCTGTGCCCAGTCAGTTGGTTGGCCCTGACCAACAATGCTTCTGCTTATCAATCTGGCCTGAGGAACACTAAGTATTCCCACAGGATGCAGTCATGTGGGACACCCCATTAAATTTTCAGTTCTTTATTAAGAAGTGTTCACATGTCAGTGTCTAATTTTGTTTTTATTTATTTCTGGAAAAGGTGGTTTTGAGCATGATTGCTCAGAAAGGATTTGGGTTTGGGTTACCATTTATTTCTAGTGTTATAATGGTTAGCATGATAGTTTTAGTGCTAAGCTAAGGAAAGTAAAAACTGACTTCAGTCTAGGCTTAGGGTTAGGATACATCATAATAAATGGAAAATTGTTTAAATCTAATTTTATTGCAACAAACAAAAGTACACCAACAAACATTTAGCTGATGCTCTTATCCAGAGTGACTTGCATAGCTTAACTACAAGTGCTGGAGGTGGGATTCAAACCAGCGACTTCTTGGTCTTTAGGCGAGATTCCTACCACTAGAACATCACCACCACCCAACCAGTGGCACTTACCGCAGGGTGGTATTCATAAATACCACCTGCCAGGAAAGAGGACAGACAAAGAGGAGGTTTATGGATGTCAAAGAGATGTTCAATATTCCCTCAACAGAAACAGGAAGTCCACATTTATCAGAGATCAGTGTGATGATGATGACGAAGGTGAAACACTCCAGTCCTCTGTCATCATCAGTCATTTTCTGCCGCTTGTCCCAAGCGGGGTCGCGGGGGAGTGCTGGAGTCCATCGCAGCACTCCTGTCCTGATATATTAATTTAATTAATTTAATTGTGACTATTCTTGTCATTGTGAGAACACACAGTGAACCACAATGAAATTAGGTGCAGCAGGGCCAGCTATGAAAGTGACGGGGATGATACCTTGCTCAAGGGTATCTCAGGGCAACCTACTGGTAAGGGGTTTGAACCCACAATCTTCTGATCCTGTCTTCTGTACTGAACAATGACTTTCATTGTAATTAAAAGGTGGAAAATATCAGTCTCTACGTTACCTACTGCAGTCATTTACATAATCCATGTGCACATGCCTTTAAGGAGTTCCCCAACAGTGTCTTGCCCATGTTTGCGCTTAAAATGTGCAGCAATGGGGAAATATTGGCAGTCCTATCAACATTAACTTCACTGACACAATGAAAAATGTGTTGAAGCTGTGGGACTTTATCAAGTGCATACAAACAAATGCAAGAACCACATGACAGCAAAATGGTGTAAAATTTGGGCTGAATTTGTGTGGTCTCTATGAAACTCTTTGAAATATGAAAAATATGAGAAAAAGAATATTTACTACATCTGTTTTGGTATTCTTCTCATTTAGTTTTCCATCACTGTACTATCAATAGTTAATGTGACACTGCAGTCTGTAAATTTAATCTGTTTTATTCCGCACTAGTTATCCTAATAAGTTACGTCCTAAAATTATATTACATTAAAAAATATAACCATGACGTCTTACTTCGAGCAACTGAACTCAGCTCAGTTTGTAATCAAAAGAAACAAAATGGATTTACTGCTTATAACAACATTAAGAAAAAAAATCCCTGAATTAATTTTGGGTTGCACTGTGTGCAAAACGTGGTTTACATTTACACTTGTTTATTTAGCACTTACAAGTGTTTAGGCTAGAGTGCAATAAGAGTTTTACAACAACATTAAATGCATAAGATATTATAAAAATGAAAATATTCTTCTCTTTCTTTCGGCTACTCTCATTTAGGGGTCGCCACAGTGGATCATCTGTTACCATCTGTCCCTCCTTCATACTGACAAACTGCATGTCCTCTCTCACCACATCCATAAACCTTTTATTTGGTTTTCCTCTTTTCCTCTTTCCTGACAGCTCAATCTTCAACATCTTCCTCCCAATATACTCCTTATCTCTCCCCTGGACATGTCGAAACCAACACAACCTTGCTTCTCTTACTTTGTCTCCAAAACGTCCAACCTGAGCTGTCCCTCTAATATACTCATTTCTAATCCTGTCCATCCTCATCACACCTGATGGATTGTAGGTTGATTTTATTCATATTATTTTACTCATATATCAGTCATATATATATGTATTCTCTATTTCTATGTCCTTCTCTCTTCTCCCTACCACATAGTTAACCTTATGCACCACATAGTTGACTCCTATTAACCCTATTCCTGTAGTTTAACCATTCCCTTAAAAAGTGACTTTAACAACCGCTTCTAAGACCTATGTCCTTCCATCCCTGAACTCTTCTATCAGCCCAATGCCCTTTGACCCCTACCACCCTAAACCCTTAGTTACTACCATTCCCTCACGTCCCTGTCACCTTTAACCTTTATTTTCTCTGTTCTTTTCTGAGTAACTCTTTCTAATCATATCAAAAACACCCAAACAAGGTCATAAACTTAGATTAGGTGTCTCCATCTGTGGCCTTTGAGCTCCCAGGGATAGATAAAAGGCACACTCTGAACTGTGAAAAGTAGAGAGGATTTTGACACACAGAGAGAAACACTGGGCCCTTAAACAACCTGTAAGAACTCTGTTACTCTTCTGTTAATAAACTTGACTAGCTTCAAAACCTCTTCATCTCAACACTGACTCTTTGATTCTTTGAGAATCCAACACACCCAATGAAAATCTCAGCATCTTCAACTCTGACACCTCTCGCTCTGCCTCCTGTCTTGTCATCAGTGCGAACATCTCCAACCTATACAACATAGCTGGTCTTACTACGGTCTTGTTAACTTTCCCTTTTACTCTCGCTGGTACCCGTCTGTCACAGATCACTCCTACCACTCTTCTCCACCCATTCCAACCTGCCTACCCTCTCTTCTTCACCTCTTTTCCACATTTGTCATTACTCTGAACCGCTGATCCTAAGTATTTAAGCCTTTGTCACCTCTACTCCCAGCATCCTAACCACTCCACTTTCCTCCCTTTCATTCACACACATGTATACCTTTGTCCTACTCACTTTCATTCCTTTCCTCTCTACAGCATATCCCCATCTCTCCAGGTTCTCCTCAAGCTACTCCCTATTCTCACTGCAGATCACAACATCAACAAACATCATCATCTACGGAGACTCCTGTCCATTAGTATTGCAAACAAGATTGGGCTCAGCGTGGATCCTTGATGTAAAGCTTTAAACTTTAAAACCTTAATGCATCCGTCACTCCTACTACAGATCTCACCACTGTCACAGTGTCCTCATACATATCCTGAACTACTGCAAAGGATATAATCCATCTTCCTCCACTGTGAGCATCTTCCGCCACTCTTATACGTCACCCTGTGCTCCTCCCTCTTCTTAAGTATTAACTACAACCATTTCAACCATTTTTGCAAAATCTACAACCATCTGACCTTCAGCATTCCTCTCCTTGACACCATACTTGCCCATCACCTCCTCAGCTTCAAGCTCTTCACCCTAACTGACACCCTTTTCACCTTCAAAACACTCTTCACATGCTTTTCCTTCAGGATAACACCTCCCCCATTCCTCCTTCCATTCACACCATGGTAAAATAATTTAAACCCTCCTCCAATACACCTGGTCTTACTACCCTTCCATCTAGTCTTTTGCACACACAAAAAAAACCCTCCTTTTCTCCATTATATCAGCTAATCCTCTACCTTTACCAGTCATACTGCCAACACACAAAGTTCAAAGCTACCCTCACTTCCACTCTCCTCCACTTCCTTCTCTCCTCATCCCTCCAGACATGTCTACCTCCTCTTTTTCTTCTTCATTTGGCCAACAGTAGCCCAATTTCCACCAGAACCCTGTAGGCTAACAGTACTGGTGGCGGTTTTTGTTAACACGGGCCTCGACCAATCCAATATGGAAATCTGTTTCATTGTCCGCATACTGATTTAGCAAAAGTTTTACACCCTTCCTGACGCAACCCTCCCCGTTTATCCGGGCTTGGGACCGTCACAAAGAAATACACTTGTATTATACTTGTGCATCCCTAGTGGCTGGGTTACAATGGCAATACATGTCATATTAAAAATTAAAAAGTAAATAATGCTTTCAGCAGAAGAACTTTAGTTCAATAGTTTATATACAATACTGTGCAAAGGTTTTAGGCAGGTGTGGAAAAATGCTGTAAACAAAGAATGTTTTCGAAAATGGAAGTGCTAATCTTCTATTTTCATCAATCAACAAAATGCAGTGAATGAACAAAAGAGAAATCTAAATCAAATCAATATTTGGTGTGACCACCCTTTTCCCTTCAAAACAGCATCAATTCTTCTAGGTACACTTGCACAGTTTCTGAAGGAACTCAGCTGGTAGGTTGTTCCAAACATCTTGGAGAACCAACCACAGATCTTCTGTGGATGTAGACTTCCTCACATCCTTCCGTCTCTTCATGTGATCCAGATACACTGGATGATGTTGAGATCAGGGCTCTGTGGGGGCCAGAAGAACTGATGCTGGTTTGAAGGCAAAAGATAGAAACACCAAATATTGATCTGATTGAGATTTTTCTTTTGTTCGCTCACTTTACATTTTGTAAGTTGATAAAAATAAACAATCATTATTTCTATTTCTGAAAGCATTCGTTTACAGCATTTTATCACACCTGCCTAAAACTTTTGCACAGTACTGCAGTATATAGTTTTATATGCTGTTATATGGGTGATGGTGGTCTAGTGGTAGGATACCTACAGACCAGGAGGTCACAGGTTCAAATCCCAGCACCACCAACTTTCCTGAGCAAAACCCTTAATCCCAGGCTCTCCTGTAATGGCCAACAAAAGCCACTAGATGGCAGACACCGGTGGCAGAGTGTAGTAAAGTTAATTTACAAGAAGCTATAAAATACAAGTTCACTGAAGATTATTAAAAAAGACTTGTCAGAGTTTAAACAGTGCCAATGGTTTAAAAAATATATATGTAGGAAGTAAAAACTTTGGATGAGAAAAAGTGCATTAAAAAAGAAATAGACAACTATAGCACATACTAAAAGATCTTCAAGCGGCCTGGGCAGAGCCCTGGCCTCGACAAAAGTGAACACTTTAAGGTTTAACTGGAACTTAAAGCCACAAGCCAGGCATCACAAGCACTCTTCTGACAGAACAGATCCAGATTCCCAAGACACACTCCAAAATCTGATGCTTTCATATGAAATAGATGAGACTGTGCAGCGGAGCTTCCCACCACCACTGTTGGCTATAAATAATTAATTCTGTAATTAAAAAATGGGAGACGCTCTGGAGGTCTGCTGAATGCAGTAAATATTCATTAAAACCACTTTTTATTATTTGATATCATGTAGGTTCCCCAACATAATCCTGCAGGATACCTTCTGGAGAGCACCCAACAGTGATTGTGTTTCTCCTAGATGCTGAGGTGCACCTTCTTGGAAAGGAAGGCAAAATGATGGCGGCACAAACTTTTATTGATACTTTAATTAGCATATGTGTGATATAGATTTTTGTACACAAGTGAGCACAGGCCAGACATATGGAGTATGAAGTAATGCCCTACTTCAAAACCTATTCTACGCCTTCTGCTCTTTTGTACGGTTTTACATAACACTGTTGTCCATTTAAACTGGTCCCATTTGTGTTCATAACAGGATTAATAAGGCCAATATTTTCAGAAAAATTGAGCATTTCTTGCTTTCTACATGTATAAATGCCCAACAAAAGCTTGTAACAGCAAATTATCTCAAGATGTTTTGTAGACCAAAAGTCTGAGACCTCCAGTAAAAATGCTTCAATTTGGTTTTTTTGAAAAGGAACATATATCTACATTAAATTTTAGAAAGGTATTAATACATGTCATAAAGGCTACTTTTGTCCTGAATGTTTCTTTGCTTTGTTGATCAAATGTTTTCAAGATTTTTAGCATCTCAGACTTTTCTCCCCTACACTAAGTGGAGAGTGAGGAGCCATGAAGACAAATGTATCCCCTTTCTATTTGCTACACCAGCTAAACAGAGCTGGAAGATTAAGGGTGTTAAAAGCTGAAAGATGGCTGATCTGGAATCAGGGTTTCTGTGCCAGGAGAGTGCTGAGTTTGATCTTTCCGTCCATGGAGGCAGTGAGGCACGTTCCACAGTCCACTGCAGAACACCAGTCCACTGTTACGACTGGAGCCTTGTGGCCTCCCAAAGACAACACACTCTCCAGGCCTGCCTCCCCATTATTTAGCTGCAAAGGAGACAAAGGGTTCATGTTAGTTCAAGGTGAAAGAAAACTCTCCATTCACTCTAAAATATTTAAGGTAAAAAGTGTTTCCCAAAAACCGATAACTTCCTCCTTGCCAATTGTAGTCGATCATTCGAGGCATGTCTCTGCTTCTTAAACGAACAAATTAAAGCAAACATGCAAACAATTAGCATGGGGGTTAACATGCCTGCAGGAGAACCCACACCCAATACGGTCACATCTGCCCACGGACGGCCACACTTTCCATCCTAAAATGAAGGTGAAAGTGACTATTCAACGACATCGCACAGCACACAGCCAACAACACAATGCCTTCCCTGCATTTTGCCAATACACCAACAAGGGTACCTCAGGGCAACCAAGTGGGATTCACAACCCACAACCTTCAAATTAAGGGGGCCTAATCACCTAATCCAGAGAAGAAAACTATAATCTCATGGACCCTGACTATGGACAGCTGTGGCATCACCAGGGATCAAACTTGAGATTTCCTGATAATTATTAAGGACCACCGACAATCACCAAAGTTATAGTTCATTCTGAAGAATCTTAGCACGATGGAGTATCTTCTACTTCCAGCTGCTCCCATTAAGATTCGCCACAATGGATCACCCGTTTCCATTTCTTCAGGTTCTCTGCATCTTCCTCTATAACGCCAACCACCTGGATGTCCTCTCTCACCACATCCATAAACATCATAACATAGCTGGTCTCACTACTGTCCTGTTAAATTTTCCCTTCACTCCTGCTGGTATCCATTTGTCACAGGTCACTCCTGCCACTCTTCTCCACTCATTCCAACCTGCCTGCCCTCTCTTCCGCACTCCATTACCCTGAACTCCTCTACCTTTGTCAACTCTCCTCCCTGCATCCTAACCACTCTGCTGTCCTCCCTCACACTCATGTATTCTGTTTGTTCTACTCACTTTCATTCCTAGAGCATATCTTAGGTTGATGGATATCAGCTTCAAATATTTTTTAGCTACATTAAACCTATCGAAGCAAATTTCAGACGTGCCTGAGATGATTGCCTACATTTGGCATTAAGGGGAGGTGTAAATATGATTTTCTTTTTCTAAACTAAAATCTGACAATCCATCATTACCCGGTAGATGAGCCCTCCATTACTGGAGCAGGTGAGGACATGGTGCCCTTCTGAGTCGAAAGCGAACAGCCGCCCCCGTGGCACCTGAACCTGCTTATAGCCGCTGTAGCCTGAGAGCACAAACGGTCCCACGGCATCCTGGGAGAGCATGTACTCGGACTGCTTCACTCCAGAGCGGTGGATATTCCACTGGATGAACTACAATGAAATGAAAGATAGTTTAATTAATAAACGGCCTCAACAGGTTTCTATACGACTATAGTAGCATGTAAAGAAGGGGGGAGAGAGTGAGAGAGCGAGAGACCTTGCCATCCTCCCCGATGCTGAAGACGGTGTTTTCATCGTAGCTGAATTCCACACTGTAAACCTCACCGTCATGGGCCTTCCAGCTCATCACACTCTCATAGCGTTGCATGTCTGTATGGGACAAAATCAACCCAGCTGTCATTTTTATTGTATCGTAGTGCTGCTGTCTCAACAAGGCTTGCAGAAAAACTAAAAAAAAGCTGTTTGAAAATGCCCCTTTGAAGAGAAGCCCACTCTTCTGAAATTTTGATTTCGTAGAAGAGGATTCATTACCAAACAGGCGAATTCTGCCATCAGCAGCTCCGGTCACCAGCAGGTTACCATTGTGGTTGAAGGCAGTGCAGTTTACAGCAACAGGTCCGGGCTCCAGAGCAAACTGCAGCTACACAACACAAACACAACACAGTAAACCTACACACTGTAACACAACACAATATACCACGATCATCATCATCCACAATATTGGAGTCAAAATTTTACGCCAAAAAGGTGAATAGGTGCACTAGATCACGCCTCTACAAAAATCCACCGCTTCATTAATATACAGTGGTACCTTGACTTATATCCATTATAAAGTCTATATTCGTCTGCTTGTAACAAACCAGATGGCTTGGAAATCAGTGAAAAATGTGAAGTTAACTGTGGCCGAATTCCTGCAGACGTGAGCCTACGTCAGTCTGGCGAGGTAACAGGATATCCTCTGGTTATACATTTAAACATAAATTTCACATTATGAGCATCCATTTCCAGAAAATGGGTTTTGTCCAACCCTCTCTTACAGCAAGAATCTCTGAAACTGATTGTTAAAACATCAGTTTCCTGATTCTGACCACGCGAGACAGACGTGGTGTTGAAGGTTCCATTTCAATTTAGTGAAAAATTGCTTTGGCAAACTAAACAGACACCTCATGGGAACCCAAAAACATTCTTTTCTGAAATTCACAAGTTTCCATTAAACGTTTTTTAGCTTTTTCAAACTGCACCTTACATGCAGGGTAATGGCAGCTGGTTGTCATGACTGGATGCCGTGAGTGTCTGTACCTGCTGTTTGACGGTCTTGGTGTCCCAGAGCAAAAGCTGCCCTGGGACAGGTCCAGATACCCGAGGCATTGTCTCCGTTATGCTCCCAGAACGGGATGCATTTGTTGCCGCAGAGCAGACAAACGATGTCCCGCTGGGACTGCAGGCCAAAGACAAGATCCTGCAAAACACACATAGGGGCTGCTTTTACTGCACTTGTGAGGACATTCTAGTGACTTCTAGTGTATTTTTTTATTCTAATATCATACATTGCAGTACCACCCAACACCTCAACCATCAGTTTTTTTCCCCAGAAAATAAAAAGCTAATTTCACAATACATCCTCCATAATAAAGATTAAATATTAATAAACATTAATTACTGATTGCACATTATTTCTGTTTTCACAGCTGGGGGCATTTCTGGTAGAGTAATTAATAACAACAAATGAGGGGGGGCGGGGAATTAATATGGAACACATCAACGTTTATCTCAAAAAATATATTTCTAATAGGGTTATACATGAAATTTCCACACATACAAAAAATTCAAAACAAATAATTCCATAAATTAAGTTATATTTAGTAAAGTGAAATGACACAGGGAATAAGTATTAAACACCCTTACTGAAGTGTATTTAATACTTGGTAGAGAAGCCTCTGTTGGTAATGACGGCTTCAAAGCTAGTCGCGTGAATTGCTCAGGTGTGATTTTGGCCCATTGTTCCACACAAACTGTCTTCAGATCCTGAAGGTTCCTCTTCTATGATCTCTGATCTTCAGTTCTCTCCAAAGATTTTCAATTGGATTCAAGTCAGGTTAAATGGGAAGCCCGACTGGGCCATTCTAGCAGCTTTATTTTCTTTCTCTGAAAGTTTCCTTGTCCGTGTGTTTGGGATCATTTTCTTGCTGAAATGTTTACCCTCGTTTCATCTTCAGTACCCTGGTAGATGGCAGCAGACTGTTATCATGAATATCTTGGAACATTTCTCCCTTCATCCTTTCTTCAATAATAAAGTCTACCAGTTTTGTTTTGCTGAAAAACAGTTCCAAACCATGTTGTTCCCTCCTCCAAGCTTTACTGTTGGTATGGTGTTTTTAGGTTGATGTGCAGGGCCACTTCTATTGCAAAGAGTTTTGGTTTCATCTGACCAGACTATATTCTCCCAGTGTTTTCTTGGTTTGTCCAAATGTTGCAAATCATGCAGCAAACTTTAAATAAGCTTCAACATGCTTCTTATTCAGCAGTGGGGTCTTGCACAGTGAGGATGCATAGAGGCCATGTCAGCTGAGTGCATTACTTATAGTTTTCTTTGAAACAACTGTACCTGCTAATTCCATGTCTTTCTGAAGCTCTCCACAAGTGATCCTTGGCTCTTGGGCAACTCTTCTGATTATTCTTTTGACTCCTCTGTCAGAAATGCTGAGATGAGCACCTGGTCATGGCCAGTTTATGGTGAAATTGGTTCTTTCCTACAAATTTGCTACAAATAATTTATGGACATTTTTGTTTTGATATCTTTGTATGTGTGGATTTCTTGGGCTGTTACCAACATCTGGTGTAAATTTAATGTCAGTGGCACCATTAAAAATAATGTTATAAATGTTTATAAAAACATATATATAATATATATAATAGATAATGTTTAAATATAATATAAAAATATTTCCCTGCTTTGTATAATATATATGTAACAGATATAGTTGAACTGACACCAAATAACTCATTAAAGAGACATCAGTCTCATTAGAAAAGGAAACCTGCCCTGTTTACTCACCGCGGATGAACGTCGTCTATGGTAATTTCATACAAATTCTTCTTTGCTTCTGTATCATAGAGTCTCACCGTGCCAACGCCGCTACCCAATAGTAGCTGCAGACCAACCACAACAGAGAATTTAAATTTGTACAACATTTGAATACCATATCAAACAAACTTTTTTTTAGAACATTTTTAGAAAACTTGTGATTGTCATTTTTGTATTTTCCTCAAGTTATTCAGTCAAAAATGTATTTTCACATTTTATTTTAGAGCTGGGAGCAGTGATGTATTTGACACAGGGCACTGATTTGATGCTTGTTTTAAAATTGACAAAGAAAAATAAATGCATATATTATTTATTCATTAACTTCCAGCGCCACATTTCCAGCTTTCATGAACAAGATCACTGCGCTTTTATAAACAATAATAAAAATTCAATAAATCTTTGTAGCACTTTAATACATGAAAATTAGAATAAGCGTAAAAAATAAATAAATAAAAAAATAAAATAAAAACCCTCAACTGTATATGAAGACTTAAACACATTAGCAGAACTAATGCTGAATTTATTTTTTTGAAATTGGAGCAATGGGCAACAATGCCTTATTTTACTCTTTCAGAAATAAATGAGGTAAAAGTGGATTTTTGGTAAGAATGAAAAAAAACTTGAGCAGATTTTTTGGGACCGCTGTGAAATACGTCCATCTGTGTTGTGATGAAGGAGCCTCATTTTTTTGATGAGTAAATAATCTGGCAACTACTTTAATAATCTATTAGTTTGCAGCCCAAAGTTGACAGCTGCCAGATCGCGTAGAAAAGAGGACGAATAAAAGCGAGTGTTCTCTCACCAGTCTGTCTGGTTTGGTGGCCCACTCCAGTGAGAGCAGAGGAGATTTGGACATGATGGTGGCTTTGGTCTGCATGATGGGGTTGAAGGACCAAACCTTTACCACACCGTCAACATCCAGACTGGCGACTCTTCGACCCGAACAGTCCACCCTGTTAAAAACAAACACAAAAAAAGAAAAATAAACACACGTATTATTCTGTTGTATTCTACTGACTCTCCGGACTGACCCGAGTTACCCCACATTTTCTGAAAGTTTTTAAACTAAAACACAGCAGGTGGCATCTGATGGAAGCTCTCTAAACGACACCTACCTGCAGTGCATGATGGAGGAGTGATGCTCTCCATACTCTTCCTGGCTGAGCTTGATGAACGGTTGTTCCACAGCCGCTCCGCTCATTTCGCTGCCTCCTCGCGCTTGATTGGTGGGAGAGTCTGTGTTTTCACCCTCGGGTTGAGCCTCAGTGTCAGAACTGTCTTTCTTCTCATAACTCTGTGTGGAAACACACTCAATAATTAGAATAATGTTTAGCAGACATTGAATTATTTATTGTACAGGATCATTTACAGCAGATACTGAATAATGTATTGCAGATACTGAAATGTACAGTAAATACTGAACAATTTATGCAAGACTTCAATAGTTTATAGCAGTTAATCCATACTTTACAGTAGATACAGAATATTTAAGATGCTGAATTTATGATATTGAATAATTGACACTAGATATTGAAATTTGTAGTTGATACTGAACAACTTATACTAGACATTAAACATTTATAGCAGTTAATAAATACTTTACAGAAGATACTGAATATGTTTTATGTTATGGAAAAAATCATTGCAGTTACTGAGTTATTCATAGTAATTAAGTAGGTTTTAAAATTAACGACAGTAAAATAATAGAATTGAATACTCTTTATTTAAACCAATGTTTTCAGAAAAGAAATGTAACAAATTCCAAGTCAAATATTAATAATTAATATTTTGACCTTTTACTTTACATTCTTAAGTCCTTAAAAATGAAGTTTCCCCAGGTTACAGTAAATCCATTTAATTGTGAAGCGACTGGTTTATAAAGAACTCAGGTAGTTACTGTATAACATAACTGTTTGTAATTGGTGAAAATTATATAAAATCAGATAAAAGGCTGATTTACACACGTTTTCAGAAAAGAAACGTAACTAAATAGTACAATAATAAGTGAATAAATTATGTTATGGCCCAATTCCTTTAGGAAACCAATGTCTTGCTTAGTATAATTACATTTTTAAAGAAAAGACTTTTTGAAACAAAGTTTAAAGACCTGATTTCAGAAAGCTATCATGATAAGTAAGCTCTGTAAGCCTGTTAAACCTGTGCTGGGTGTTTGGAGAACAGCTCTTTTCGCTCCTTCTCGTGGTCCACGTGTCTTTTCTGTCTGGAGTGACCGGTGTTTGGGTCAACAGTCCCTGCCGCCTTTGGCTCCTTTGATACTGTAGGGTCCTTAACCTTTACAGACTAAAATTAAAGATAAAATGTAACATTTTTAATAAAAAAAAGAAAAAAAATGCATTTTCATAATTGTTGATACTTGTGATACACCAAACTTATCATTTTAGTTCATACTGAGAATGTATGTATAACATTCAAAATATTTAATACAATCTCTCTAATTTGTAACAGAATTAATATGTCAACAGAAATAAGTGTCCAGACTGAAGGTACAAAAGAAGTTAAAATTCTAAATGAACATAATATTTCACTTTTAATGAGGTTCTAAATAAAATTACAATGGAATTAATATCAAAAAAGAAATTTGCAACACAGTTAAAAACCAAAATGAATTTAGCTGAACATCTGAACATTTGGTTCCAATGAGGTTTGGTTTATCTTTGGTTAAGAATTAAGTTTCAGAATGAAGTTCTAGCAGATTTTAAAAAAACAAAAAAAAACTGAATCACCATTCTGAATAAAGTCCTAATAAGATGAATATCCAGAATGAATAATAGAATGTGTGTCCGAGTGAAGCGTAGTTACAAGTTTTCCAGAAATGCCTCGATATTGAAACTACCTTCAAGAACCTTCAAGAGTTAATATCTGTAATATCTGAACAAAATCATAACATATTTGTTGAAACAAGACAACAATACAATTAAAATATAGGACAATACAAATAAATTAATATTGAAAAAATCTTTAAAGATAGTAAGTTGACAAATAGTGTACAGGAAGTATATATTACTATATATATATATATATATATATATATATATATATATATATTTGAATGAGAGAGCAAGAAAGAGAGAGAGATTTTAAATGATTTACAGTATTTAAAAAAAAAAAAAAAAAGTTATGAGGAGTTAAAGACCTTCAGTTTGGAGAATGACGACGAATAAAGGACCAAGAAAGATCTCCATGGTAACGCAGTCTCCTACCTGGCTGGTTACCGTGTCTTTTCTGCCGAGAGCAGCCTGGGTGGGAGAGGAACCGGGGAGTCCCTGCGGAGAACGAGTGATGGTTTTTCTACCCTGCGGCAAGAAAGTGGAGAAGAAGTTCCTGGAGGGAGTGGAGGGGTTAGAGATTCGCTGGCTCGACACGAGGTCCCTGCAAGGAGAGTCAAGACAAACACACACACACACACACACACACACACACACACACACACACACACACACACACACACACACGCCTCATTCACCTGAACATGCAAGAACTACACCATCACACTCTGCATTCTCCACCCAACCATCCATCTACTCTTTAGACAATCAAGGTAAGGCACACACACACACACACACACACACACAACACTGAGGCCTGAGTACTTTTGATTTCCGTGAAACAGCAGTTTTGGACAGAGGAACGTTCAAGCTGACCGATGGTCCCCGTATCTAATCTGTCAAAATGTGTTTATTTCACGAAGCTCACTTCCTCAGCACTGAAACTATGAGTTGTACACATTTTCTATTGCTTATTAGCTGATGCAAAAGTTTGTGGAAACATTTCTTTTTTGTGGTTTTATTACAGGTAAAAACTGAAATATGGCATATTGCTGCAAATGTCTGAGCATTTACCCAAAAAGATAAATAAATAAAAAGCAAATAAGACAAATAAAATAACTTATAATAACTCAGATAGCCAAAATAAATGTCCATTTGATTATAAAATTCAGGACTGGAACCTGGACTTGTTTCTAGAAAGATTCCTGGTCTTAAACCTGGTTTCCGGACCTGGATTTTGAATCAACAGTTAATTCCCCAAGCGTAAGGATGGAGCGAGGACCGATCCAGAGTCTACTGAACCAGCGTCACACCAAACAGTGATTTCTAAATCCTGATTGGATTAAAGATCTAGATCTGAGGAGCTCTAGGAGGAATGATAATCTAGAACCTGTTTCTGTGAATCCCTGGCCTTTTGAAAAGACTGCTTAAGGGGGCAGTCCAGCTGGAACACGGCAAAAAAACCACTGTGGGGAGAAAAATCGCCATTCAGGTGAATTTTTATTCCCTGTTAAAAGACGGTTGGTAACAGTCGCGTGAGAAGTTAATCATCCGAAGTTTGTAAAAGGAGGTGAATTTAAAACAAACAAAAGTTTTCATCCCGTTGTGAAAGTAGACCCTCACAGCTCTGTGTCGCCCAGTCTGTCCATGTGCTGGACGTAGGCAGGCAGTTTGTGATGCACCATCTCCTCTTCTTTCTTGGGCTTCGACTCTCCTTGAAGCGCAAACAACTGGAAGGAAGTGCAGAAACGTCGCAAATGTTAGATTTCTGCCATCGAATGGTCTTTATTTCCAACAATAGTCCTGTCACTGTTTAAATGTACTGCCGAACTATCCTGTGCATCAAAGTAGAAGTAATTTGTGTATACATGAATTCGATGTAAAATATATAATTAATTACTATATATTAACTAAATTATATAATCAAATCATACAGGCAATCAAAAAATTATATATAAACCAAATTATTATTACATACCTATATAAAAAATCTGAAAGCTCAAACATTCATAATTAAGGGTACCGATTTCAGGTTGTCCAGTAAAAAAAAAAAAAAAAAAAAAATCAAGAAAAGTTTACCTTCTATTTCTATAATTAATGTATTGCTCCTGTTTATCATCTCTTTTAAAGATCTTGCAAAAATCAAGTTTAAGCTACATTTTTTGGGTTATCCTGGAGCTGCAGGGAATCATCAAACGGATGTGTAGTTTACGTTTTATTATAAAATTCGAAATTGATAGAAATTCTGAATCTTTCTCAGTGGTATCGAGGCGGATAGCGCTAAGCAAGCTATCCCATTTGTTAGGTCTTCAGGAGCTGGAATGACATGCGAAGGTGCCAGATCCACTGACAAAATTTAGACCAATCAGGCTCAAACATCCCTTTTGACTATGGAGATCCAGATACATCGCTGGCTGTGAATACGAGTAGCGAGTTGGTTTTACCTTGTTTTTCTGAATGTGTTTCAATTTTATGGACCATGTTTTAAGTCCAGCGGCCATTTCAAAGGAAGCTGACCTCTCGAACACTTCCCAAAATCATCTCCGAAATGGTGGCTTTGCGGATCTTAATAAATCAGCAAAAACTGTGCTTGACGTTCACGGACTATGACTGTGAAAAGGATTCACCAACTGGCGGAGCTGCTCGTTCTCCTCCTGAATGCTGGTGATCCTCTGCACCTCGGCGTCAAAGCTCAGGAGGACCGGCTGGGGTGGGAAAATTAAGGAGATAACAATAAAAACCATCAACAACACACCTGCTTTCCATGAACTTGCTCTGGAAACGACCATTTACAGCAAACCTCCTCATCACACCAGGCAAGACACCTCTTACTTTGCACCAACTTCACCAAAGTTGCCACTTTATTAGAACACCCTACCTTTTTGGTCTGCTGTTGGTTCCGCAGTTGGTCCCAGAGCAGAGGAGTGATAGTAACAGTGTTGGGGAAAGGTTAAGTCGGTGTGGTACTGGTGCTGGTGTAAGGATCAGGCTCAATGTTTTAGGGTTGAGAGTCCAAAAATTTTCACCCAAAATTCAGTTTTTTTGAGGGTTACATGAAACGGTTGTGATGAAGCAGGCTTTGCACGGAAACAGAAGCAGCATTTCGAAACTGGGACAATCCACACGGCTTTGCGACATCCTTTGCAGGCCCTGCATTGAGACACACCTACAGTTTGACAGTTCCCCTCTTCAAAAACCCTCATGAAGCATGAGGTGAACCAGGTTATGTTTAAGCAGAGAAGCAAACTGATTTGGGCAACCCTGGACTAGCAGACGGCCAACAGCGGTCATGGGCCATAGGCCTTAGTGGGCCAGTCCCACTAAGAAGGTCTTTCTTGGGAAGCATATGAGTACAAAAAGGGGTTCGAAATCAATTAAATAACATTGACTTTAAAAGCATCATTGTGGAGACTGATGTGAACCCTCTTGCGGTGAAAGGATATGCATGCACTGGAAGAGAACGCTGAGGAAGTTGTGGAGAGAGACGAGAAAAGTGTCGCCCCACTGACGGGTGAAATATGGAGAAAAGGCTGGGTTCTGGTCCGGTGCCGGGATGAAAGGCAGGACGAACCAATCCCGCCATTCCGCCTGGCCCTGCAGCTCCGCCGCTTGCTTCTGGAAAAACTCCTGTGTCTTCTCCTGGTTCTTCATCTGAGGAAGGGGAAGAAGCACGTTAATTCACAAATCAATGCGCCGCCGTCACAACGAGAAGAGAAGTAAATCATGAGTTGATTCAAACGGAAATGGTCAAGTGAAAGTGAAGTGAAAGTGACTAGTTGGCATCGTGACCACAAGGCATGGCACCGAACCGCAACAACATGCTCTCTCTGAATTCAGCACCCCGGGAGCAGAGATGGGGACGGTGCGTATCATGAAGGCCTGAAGGCATTGGATTGTGGTTCACTGCTTGTATTCATCACGGCAAATAGTCACTTTCACTTCACTTCAAACTGATCAGGTGCCCAATTAGAACGAAGAGAAGCTTTGGTTCACACCCACGGTTTTGTATGGCAACCCAGCCTAAGAGTCCACTAGAATTTCACATAACGGAGCTGCAGTTATGATCAGAACCTTAGAATCTGGAAGAGAGTGTCCAACAAAAGACAATCAGAGACGTCACGTGCCATGAAACAAGACTTAAAAAAAACCAGGAGGAGCTGAACACAAATTCTTTAATCAGTCGGGACACTAAACAGACTCGATATTTTCAATACAAAGTCCAAGTCCAAGTCTTGAAAGTTCAAAGCGACTGGTGCAACACCAGAAGGACAGCAGCCGATGGTGAAGAAGCAGTAAAGACGTCCACGAAAAAGTCAAACTGAAGAGACAAGAAGGTTTTAGCATGCAAGTAAAGGTGGAACCTTATGTGAGAACATCATGGTCCTCCTCCTGCACGTTCCACCCCTCGCCTTAATCACACAGACTATTTCCAGCATGCGACGAAAGAAGATCAAGAAGATTAAAACTGAAACTAATCTCCCTGAAGATCAAGCCAACCTATCAGAACAGTCTAAACATCTGTGCAAGTCCATATTGGACGCTGTGCTTTAAATTAACGCTTTTTAATAAGGTCTGATGTGAAAAGCTGCTTTTAGGAGAAACTTTGAGTTCGCCTCATTCACAGGAACCAGACAGGCACCTCTAAAAGACCCCTTGCAAAAAGTTGTCAGGTCAATAGTCCATCACAGGACACACACGTAGAAAAGAGCAGGACCGTCCCGCCTGGGAATCAAACCAGGTACGATATATTGTGCCAATCACACAAATGCTATTTAACGCTATTTATTTTTTCAGACCCCCTTAACAGAACGTGAGCAGTGTGTTGTCCGTGTGAGAGGCTCCTACCTGGACGGTGTGCACCAGGTAATACCGGAACAGGCTGGTCCTCAGCTTGTTGACTGTGGGTCTGTAGACGTCCTCCAACCTGCAGAAGAGCCTGCGGTCCAGGTAGCCCCAGTACTCCCTCAGGCCAGCCAGGTCGTAACTCTGGACAAACTGCTGGAGCTGCTCGATTATTTTATCAACCTGTGGCATAAACAAACAAACAAACAAACAAACAACAACCTTTTATGGACTTCTTAACATGCACAGATGTCAGTCATTCAACATGATTCATTGTAATTTTTAGGACACAAGTGATACATGCTGAATTTATTTATGGGGAGGGGACAGGGGACATTTAAAGGAAAACACATGAAGACATTACTCCAAGCCACTCATCTGAATTAATGGGTTGCCAGGTGGGTTAAATAGCAACCCGGGAAAAGAATCGGAGAGGGTATGATTGGGTTGCCAGGTGGGTTACAGGGTGTGCTGGGTGTTGGGTTAGGTTGCACGGAGGGGAAGTGGTAGACAGGGTCGGGCTGGGTTGCCAGGTGGGATAGTGTTGGATAGGGTCGAGCTGTCAGGTGGGACAGGGTCAGGTTGTCAGGTGAGATGGTGTTGGACAGGGTCTGGTTGTCAGGTGGGATTATTGTGGGACAGGGTCGGGTTGCCAGGTGGGATTATTGTGGGACAGGGTCGGGTTGCCAGGTGGGAATATTGTGGGACAGGGTCAGGTTGCCAGGTGGGATTATTGTGGGACAGGGTCGGGTTGCCATGTAGAGCTGGTTTACAGATGTACTGGGGTCAGGTAGCCTGGGTTGCCAAGTTGTACTGGGATGAACAAAACGGGTTAAAGGAAGGAAACATTTGGTTAATTTCAAAATAATCCGTTAATGCAAGACCACCGTCCCTAATCCACCTCCAGTCCCCCCGGGTTTAGAGAAGAGATCTGAGGAAAAACAGCTTCACCCAGTGGTCTAAAACTTCAACATCATCTCTGAATATTTCACTCTTTTAATTCCTACTAAAACAACCCTTCACCAGTCATCCAGGAAGTCCATTTTACTCTGTGAGACACGTGGACCTGTTTTATGGGGACAGGGGTGGACCCTGTAGCTCTTACCCGAAACCCTTTCTCCTTGTCGGTTTTGATTTCTGAGTCCAGGTGTTTGAGAGCGCTGCTGAAGCCCCTGTAGATCAGATACTCCCTCACCAGGTCATCTGTCCTCTCCACTGCAGAGGACATGTCCACTGCTCTCAGTCCTGCAGCCTCAAGAGCACAAACAGTCTACTTTGCGTGGGGGCGTGGGTGTGTGTGTGTGTGTGTGTGTGTTCTGATGGTAAAATCGTGTTGTTGATTTTTGCAGATAAACGCTTCCCCTCGTGCTCGTCATGTGACCGAGCTCAGGCGGGTCAGCTGACCTCTGGCGTGCTTCTCCACATGAGCAGCAGGGGGCGCGCCCGGTTTGTGGTTAAAATAAAAGTCCCACCTTTAAAAAAATAAAAATATTATATAAATATATAAATGTTTAATTTATTCTTTTTAAGCAAGATATAGCAATATTTAAACAAAGACAATAAGAACATGTATGTATTTCCCTACCAAAAAAGTAGGTTGAAAGTAATAAAGTTAAAAAAAATTGTGATTAAATAAATTAAACAACAACATTAAAAAAGCAAACGGGTTTTGTCTACTAAATTTACAAGAAGCATAAAATAGGTAGCAAATAATTATAGTAAGTAAAATTACATTAATTACCAAATCTGAATAGCAAATAAAATTACAATTTAAATACATAAATAAAAACAACAGTATTATGAAGGATCAAGTGTCTCAAAGACAAAGCACTAGACATGTTTTAATATATTCCATAGTCACTGTGCATTTCTATTAAAATAAAAACATTTCAAATATTTTTAAATAAATCTGTTAAGTTAAGTAGAAAAATATTAAATACAATTATATTTTCATATTTAATAAAAATATTTTTTTTCAAGTATGTGTTCTTACAAAAACATTATTTTAATGAAAAATAATGTCTCTACTGGGTTACTAGGCCCAAACAACATCTGTCATGAACCCTTAAGACCTGCGGGGCACTTTAGGAAGCTTTGCTCACAAATGAGGATTTATTTGTTTTAATAATTTATTACTTATACTAATGCCTTATCCTTTTATTTATATATTTTCCCCCTTTTCATACAGTCTAGCATTGCAAGAGTCCTCATTATGTAAAAAAAATTGGGTTCATGAAACATAACCTGTTTCTGAAAGTAATATAATCTGGTTTTACACTCATACTGACCTCCTTATGCAACATGTTCCCATGTATTTGTAATAAACCGTCACCCAGATTGACTGAAAGACTGACTTTAACTATGAACCTCTGGCAGTGGAAGTGTTTTAATACTGCTAATTCTTTTTACGTAATGTGTTTTTCTTATCTGGGTAAATAAACTAGGACCACACTGCTGTACGGGTTTAAGGTCACCAGATCAAGTTCATAATCGGGGTGCAAAATAAGAGGAGACACACTGACATTTGAGACCTGCAACAAATCATTGTAATGTAAACAGACAACCCCAAACCCTGCAGGGTCAACTGCCTGCTGCTTTCGCTTTCCCTTCATAGACAATCTGAAATAGCAGACCAGGACCAAGACAGCCTTTCCATGCAGTAGTGGAGGGGAACTTGGCCTTGATGAGATTTTTCCCTACAGTAGCGAACTGGGCCACATTGGTTTAGTTTAACTGGACAGTTGGGAGACTTTCCACTGCAGCAGCAGGGTTTGACTGAATCTTGAGCTGGGACACTTTCCACCACGGTAACATAGTTTAACTAGGCTGTGAACAGGGACACCTTTCCTTGACTAAGAATTCGTCTGATTTTATTGAGTAGGGTCTAATTTTTATAGAACTTTTGAGGACGTTTGACTAGGTTACAAGTGAGGAACGTTGTGCAGTGATGACTAGGCCAAAAACTGAAGATACTGCAGAGTGACGACGGAGCTGGACTAGACCACAAAGTGGCAAAAACTCTGAACAGGCCATGAGCCAAAAACTTTGCGACAGATTTATTGGGCCGGGGACATTGCACAGTGATGACAGTTAGACTAGGGTCTTTGCATAATGAAGATAGCACGTGATTGGCCACAAGCTGGGGGCATTTAACTGGGACAATGTAGTTTGAATATTGCAAATAGGGAGACTTTGTACAGTGACTTTGAGATTTGTGACTATGGACACAAGTGGTACAAATGACTATGGGTTTGACGAGGAGATAAGTTGGGGACTTTCCAACACAGTTGGACTAGACGGAGAGCAGGGGGGACTTTGCACGGTGATGAAGAGTTTGACTAGGCCACAATCGGGGTGACTCTCTCACTCACTCTCACTCATTTTCTTAGCCACTTGTCCTAATTAGTGTGGCAGGGGGTGCTGGAGTCTATCCCAGCTCTAACAGGGCGAAAGGTGGGGAAACACACTGGACAGGTTGCCAGTCCATCAAATTTGTAGTAAACTCTGCTTGTTTGCTGTTGATTTTTGATCTTTGGGTTGAATAGTCTCAGAGAGCGAATGTATCTGTGTGTCTTCCTACACAGTTTTACAAGCACAACCTGAAGCGAAGTGTATCCCTGAACTTCTCCCAGACAAAATTAATTATACACACAAACAAAATAGAGAAAAAGAGTGTTTAATAAATCTAAATACATTGGCAATTGAATACAAAGATTAATATACAAAAAAATAAATGAGTAAATTCACATATTTATAAAATATCAGGGTGACTATTGATTGTATTGTCAGTTTGCCTAAAAGTTGCCTTTCTAATTTAAAGTTTCACCAAGAAGCAACATTATGACTCACTACACCCAGGAGAAGATTTTAAATTTGATTTTCTACCACAATATTTTTGTAGGTAACATCAGCTTGGGGAGAATCAGCAATGAAATTAGACTTGGGCAAAGTTAGGTCCAATTTAAATTGCGATTGTAATTTATTAATGTCATGATTAGCTTATGTGTGTTTGAACAGTCATTGCTCTCCGATCAGTGTGATGGTGCAGAAGTGAAGTCGATGTTCTCTTATTTTGCTCCAGGGAACACATCAGTGTAGGGTGAACACACCACCCTGACACACTCACGTAATGAATACATTTAACCTTCTCTGAAATAACGACTGAAACAGAAGGAGCTAAAAAAAGCCAATGTTGAGTAAAACACCTCAATTCCTGGATTGCTGGTCTCCCATACCAACAGCAATTGAGTAGTTGGTGAGACCTAGCAAGCCTTTACACCAGTTTTGAGGGAACCGATCTGAATCCATGTGAGCCACCTTCTTGCTAATCTTGTTT
The DNA here is from genome assembly GCA_017165825.1 of Hepsetus odoe. Lineage (NCBI taxonomy): Eukaryota > Metazoa > Chordata > Actinopteri > Characiformes > Hepsetidae > Hepsetus > Hepsetus odoe. Next base: position 387,956 of record CM029381.1, read on the forward strand.
ACCTCCACTGTGCATCATCCAGTGCATCATCATCAAACAGTAGGAGCAATTAATAAGCGGCAAGCTTTGGTTTTGTTTTAGATATTAGCTTTCGTCCAAAAATATGACGAGTCTATCCTTTTTCAGCGTGTTCATTCCTTGCTGTTTGCTCTCCAACCTGTAGAATGAATCTGATGCCAAGTATCTCATTCCAGCTAGGAACTAAATGCTCCAAACCAATTTTTCCCCAACAAAATGATCCAAACTAATCAAAAGGTGGTGCAGGATGCAGAAAGGATGGTGGAAAAAGGCAACGCAGTGGAGTTTCTTGGAACATCTAGCATATTTTAGTCTTGGCTTGTTAGGCTTTTTATTCCATTTTGGTAACTATTGGTTTAAAATATTGATCCTCTAAAAGAAGCATGGGCATCAGTAAAGCAGCTCAAGAAAACAGGTTACAAAGGAAGTAAGAATGAATAGTTTAACAGGAGGATATTCATTATACTGTTAAAGCACATTCGCCTCACTTCTGTTCAGTAGGATGTACTTATTCTAAATTTAAAAGTGCTCGTTACTTCACTAAACCAATGCGAGTACATATCCCTGGATACTACAGAGCCCTCCCTGCGATGGGCTGGCGACCTGTGCAGGGTGTGTCCCCTGTCCTTCGCCCTGTCCTTCACCCTGTGCGCGCTGGGTTGGACTCCAGCACTCCCCCGCGACCCCGTTTGGGACAAGTGGCAGAAAATGACTGACTGACTGACTAAAGAGCCCTTAATAGTCCTCACATTCTTATTTAAGTAGAAGGACATATACCCACCTAAAACACACCCTGATTCAACTTCTTTACTCATGTGAAAAGTGCAGGTTCTGAAATGTACAAGGTATTTGCAAAAGCAAACTAAAACTCACTCTACAAAAGTGTAATTCAAGAAGTGTTAAAGCATTTAAACTTAAAATCTACTTACAATTGTGATCTAAAACTAAAACATGGAGTTCGTATTGAAAATATAAGGAGGAGAAAGTAAAGATTCTTCTGTTAAATGTTAAAGGAAGACGTTGTCAGAAAAATAAATAAATACTAAAGGAAAGTACAGATATCCATGTAATGTACTGAATGTACTTGTATTTTTACTTCATTAGATTCCAATAATTACATTAACAAACGATCAATCTCAAAAGCCTAGCAAAAATCATTACCTTCATTTCAGTGACCATGACCAGAGAGGGAGACTTTCTTCCAGTTGCTAACCTCACATTAAACTCCATTACTGGCCTGCCATCTTTTACAGTGCTATGCATACACTCACGTCCTGAAGGTCTAGGGAAAATTGATGACTTCCATTTTACTTTACCACATCCAAGTTCATTGCTTACCTTGTTCTCTATGCAACTCAGAGATGTCTATGGCTTTTAAAAGTGAAAGTGACAACCCTTGTCATTGCGAGGTCACAGCAATGCAAACCATGATCCACAACGAAATTGGACCTCTGCTTTTAATCAATGCACACAAACACCGTGCAGCAGTGGGCAGCTACTGAAAGCGCCCGGGGAGCAGTGACAGGGACAGTACCTTGCTCAAGGGTACCGCAGGGCCACCTATTGTGAAAGGGTTCGAACCCCCGATCCTCCGATCATGCGGCTAACACCCTAACCACTAGGCCACCGCTGCCCTTTAAAAAAGATTGTAACATATAGCTTATAGATCTAAGGTCTAAGGTTCCTTGGGAAAAGAACTAATCCCTTGTAGTGTGTATATACGGTAGTGTAAAAAGTCTTGAGCATCTCATTTCTTAATATTCTGCTTCCAAAGATGGGAGACGTTCTTGTATTGTTTAATGTATTGAAGAACAGTTCTCCAGATCTTCCTGAAGGACAGTGTTGTTGTCTCTCATGTTCAGTCCAGTCTCTGTACCTGAGCAGTTCTCCAGATCTTCCTGAAGGACAGTGTTGTTGTCTCTCATTTTCAGTCCAGTCTCTGTACCTGAGCAGTTTGATAGTTTTGTGTTGGTTAATCCACACAGTGATCTACGTCTGAACCTTCAAGCAGAACAAAGCGTCTAACTTAAGACATGAAGCAGTGAAGAACCAGTGCAGATGATTCCAGATGATCAGGTGATTCAGTTACTGCTGATGCAGAAAGGAGTGGTTGGAACTCCTTTATCTAAAACCTTGCATCTTTAGGCACTTTGCAACCTGGAGCATTAAAACACTTGTTCAAGTTTCTTTCATTTAATCTTACTTAATTATATGGCAAAGATAAGTTTGACAGCAAAAAATAGTATTTTTGAGTGTGTGTAGTTCTTTTAGCATACAAATGATTATTTTGAAATTAATTTTTTTTATATTTTAAAATCAATTTTTACACTTTTGTAAGAACCATTCTGAAATATAATTTAAAAAAATTTAAACTTGAACAAGTGAGATAACTCAAGTAAGATAACTCAAATGTCCTGTTATTCCTCAAAAATTAGTTTGATGTTTAATATTTGCGAAACATTGCAAAAAATATTTAGTTCCCATTTAGTTTAGGGTCCCAGGTTGTCTTCAACCATGTTAGTTTTCATGAAAACACCCCTTAAGAGAGAATTGATTGACCCAAATGTTGCATAATTTCCAGGAATTTGCATCATCTGCCTTTTAAGAAGCTGCTTGTGAAAAGACAACTGCTTTCTTCGTTGAATTCATTTTCTTGGAGTTTCCTAAAGTCTGACAGAGGAAAGTAAGGAAGTAATTTTGTCTGCTCTGTTCTCACAAAAGTGGGGACTGTCCTCGTTTGTGGTGGCCTGGAGCAGTCCCTATTTCTAAAATAAACTATCTAGAAATATTTAAGGAAAATATAATCAACCGATGCTCAAAGAGATTATTATGCACTAAAATAAAGTGGATTATTAAACAAGATGTAACAATTTTTTGCCATTTTCCTTAAATATTAAAGCCCTAGATTGTCATGCATTAATCTGGGGGCACCTTACATGGAGTTTTATTAAATTATCCTTTTTTTTATATCATATTTGATCTATTTCTAGAATACATGTTAAAATATCACACAAATATTATGTGTAAAACATTGCTTGAAAGTTGTCATCCAAAATCGATAGTTTACTCTGTTTACAGCATTTTTTCACACCTGCCTAAAACGTTTGCACAGTACTGTATTATAGTAGATATTATAACTTTTTTAGTAAATTCTGAATAATTTATAATAGATGAGAACATTAACGGCAAATTCTGAATAGTTTATAGTGGACACAGAAAATTATACAGTACTGTGCAAAAGTTTTACGCAGGTGTGAAAAAATGCTGTAAACAAAGAACGCTTTCAGAAATATCAATAATGATTGTTTATTTTGATCAATTTACAAAATGCAA
>CM029381.1:396306-483806 GCA_017165825.1 Hepsetus odoe
TTGCTTTTGAACAGTTGGCCCGATGTTCTAGAAGGACTGCCTAGCTGTGAACTTAAAGTTTCTTTCGTTTGTGCAGTTCTGTAGTTTCATTTCGTAGAACGGTCTGTATGTTGCTGCAGGCCTCTTTCCTCAAAGACTTTCAGGAACGTTATCAGGTTCCTGTCAGCAGCTTGGGGAAAGGAGATAACGGTTTGCTCTTGAAGGACCAGCAAGGATCCGAGTGCGTGTCTGTCGGTTTCATGGACAGTGTGCGTCGACTAGCCAGGACCTGTCCTCTTTCAAGAATCACAGTGAGATTGAAAACTGGATGGTGCAGAGAGACTTTGCGTCATTTTGAATGACCTTTCTAAGAAATGTCCATCCTTGCACCAGGCCGGCCTTCATCAAAACCCGTTTTTACGCACAGTTCCCTTTAGTCCACTATATTTTCAAGCAAAAATTTCTGTAAGCATTAAGAAAAACCCTTCACTTACAAAATTCAGTGCCTCCTCATTACAGGGGACTTGAAGATTACCTTCTTATTATAGAAGGTATAAAATAAAAAAACTATTGTAGTTACTAAATTATAGTAAATACTGAAATATAAACATATACCGAATCATTTTAATTTCATTTAATTGTGACTTTTCTTGTCATTGTGAGAACACACAGTGAACCACAACGAAATTGGACCTCTGCGTTTAACCCATACACACACGTGCAGCAGGGGGCAGCTATTGAAAGCGCCCGGGGAGCATTGATGGGGACGATACCTTGCTCAAGGGTACCTCAGGGCAACCTACTGGTAAGGGGTTTGAACCCACAATCTTCCGATCCTGTGACCAAACTCCCTAACCACTAGGCCACCGCTGCCTAAATTATAGCAGTTACTGAAATATAGTAAATTCTGAAATTTGAACGGTAGATAATAAATAATTTATAAAAGGCACGGAATCATTTTTCTTTTGGAGTCTTTTGGAGGATCACTGAATAAAAAAGTGATGGATACTGCATAAATGATGGCAGCAACTGAAGCATTTATAGTCGATACTGAATAACTTTTAGTTGTTACTAAACGATCGATGTCATCACTGAATAATTCATTGTAAATACTGAATAATGCACAGAACTCACTGGAACAGTAAATAACGATACTCATATTGATTTTGAGTAGTTATTGATTCATTTATAGTAGATACCATTACTTTAAACTAGATGAATGATTTATTGAACAGTCTGAAGAATTTATGGAAGATGCCAAAAAAGGTAATGTAGCCAATAAGCAATCTGTTGTAGTTACTGAATATACAGTACTGTACAAAAGACGTATCCATGGCAACCGACGGGATATACATATATATATAATAAAGTTTTAGGCAGGTGTGAAAAAATGCTGTAAACAAAGAACGCTTTCAGAAATGGAAGTGTTCATCATTTATTTTCATCAATCAACAAAATGCAGTGAATGAACAAAAGAGAATCTAAATCAAATCAATATTTGGTGTGACCACCCTTTGCCTTCAAAACAGCATCTATTCTTCTAGGCACACTTGCACACAGTTTTTGAAGGAACTCGGCTGGTCGGTTGTTCCAAACATCTTGGAGAACTGACCACAGACCTTCTGTGGATGTAGCTTCCTCACATCCTTCTGTCTCTTCACTGGATGATGTTGAGATCAGGGCTCTGTGGGGCCAGAAGAACTGATGCTGGTTTGAAGGCAAAAGGTAGTAACACCAAATATTGATCTGATTTAGATTTTTCTTTTGTTCGCTCACTTTGCATTTTGTAAATTGATCAAAATAAACAATCATTATTTCTATTTCTGAAAGCGTTATTTGTTTACAGCATTTTTTCCCACACCTGCCTAAAACTTTTGCACAGTGCTGTATGTCTAAAAATTATAAAAAATATTTGCTACTATAGAATTCATTTCTGACTAAATTATAGTCGTTTCTGTACGATTCCTAGTGGTTTCTTGAACATTTATAGTGTTTACTGAATGATCCATTATTACTTAAAAATGAATGGTAGATACTGAATAATTAACAGTAGTTATTGAAAAATACCTACTACTTACTGAATAATTTATAGTAGTTATTAAAAAAATACATACTAGTTACTGAAAAATTAATGGTGGATTCTGAATAATTATAGTAGTTAGCTGCCAGGAAAGAAGAGAAGAGGAAGACCAAAGAGGAGGTTTTTGGATGTGGTGAGAGAGGACATGCAGGTGGTCGGTTTGAAGCAGGAAGATGCAGAGGACAGGAAGAAATGGAGACAGTTGATCCGCTGTGGCGACCCCTAAACGGGAGCAGCCGAAAGAAAAAGAAGAAGAAGAAGATTGAATAATTTTCAGTAATTGCTAAATCATTTTGCGTAGATACCCAAGAGTTCAACAAAAGCCTTGGTAAGAAGAACCGATGTGCACTATGAAGCACTGATGGATGTCGCCCTGAATACTTACTGCCGTTGTTGTAAAATGAGTCTATACTTGATTTCGTCTTTCTATCTGCAACTAAAAGTTGAACATGGGTGGATTTAAATTTTTTTTTTTTTTTGCATAGGGGACAAACAGTTGCATTAATTTCCTCCACAGCAAACATTACAGTCTCTGTTACGACTTAAAACACTCTTCCCAGCAATACCTTCCTATAATCGAGCAGCATGGACTATAACGTTTATGCAAATTATACTGTATGCACCCAAACTTTCTGTGTTGCACCACATGCAGGAACGAAGGGTGTGTTTCATGCAAAACGTATGCGCGCAATAGGTAATACGGTAACTCTGGATAAATAATTTGCAAATGATGGTGACGGGTGGACAGGTGCTTGTTTCCATGTAACTGAAGCGTAATCATCAGCTGCCCTCAAACCAACAGTGTGCCGGTTTCGTGGATGTGTTCCTACGTCAGCGTGGGCACAGGTTTCTATGCAACTTTGAGGAATAAGGGATCACATGCCTTGCCGTAACATGCCTTGCTGCCGCTTCAAGCACTCCCAATTTACTGGCACTCTGAAATTTCTCAATCAAACGGCATGTGTTGTGTGATATCAGGCCGTTGAGTTCTGGCCCTGGCACGGGGGACTGTGGGAAAGCAGCAGACTGCCTTTGAGAATGAATCAGCTGGCAGATGAACAGAGACAGCGAGCCCCCCTTTTACACTCGCGATTCAACACACACCTCCACACGGCACTAATGACTGCACCACGGCAATGTAGTGGAGCTGAATGATGTATTAATTAATGAATTAATCCTGTCCTTTGTGATCCAGCCTGACTGGGGATTGTAGTCTTAACAAGCAGGTCGTTGAGGATGCACGTTCTTGTGCTTTCCGCAACAACAGCAATCCGGGGTGGACCATGACAAACGTTTCCAGGGACGTTGATCCCTACCTGTACACACAAGCATATAGATATTGATTGAAATCTTGACTTATGTGTCACCAGGGACAGTTCCCTTGGAGCAACTTGCAGTTAAGGGTTTTGCTCAGGAATACAACGGTGCCATCACTGTACACTGCACAAACAGTGTAAAATGTTAACAGTTGGCATTTCAGACGAACAGCAAAGTCAGGGATATTTCAGCAACTCTATCACCAGGGAAACATGGTGGTGGTGCTATCAGAGTTGGAGTTGTTTTGCAGGCTTTGGACCTGGACAGGCTGCCATTGTGCCTTCAGTGGATGGGTCTTGCACCAGTGAATATACACTAATCAGACCTTCATCCCAGGGTAATGTGCTAGAACCCCAGCAGTGGTGCATGAATACGAATAGTATATGAATATGAATAGTGACCACCATCATTACACAGTAGTTCTCTAATGAAGAATGGGCCAAATATTCAATTAAAGTAATTTAGAGATATTAGGAGATAAACATCCATCCATTTTCTGCCGCTTGTCCCAAACGGGGTCGCGGGGGAGTGCTGGCGTCCAACCCAGCGCACACAGGGCGAGGACGGGGGACACACCCTGGACAGGTCGCCAGCCCATCGCAGGGAGAGGAGATAAACATGAAGTTATGATTTCTTCACTTTCAATTTCACTTTCATAATTGCTATGAACACCTTTTTTGGGCCAAAATGAAATTCTCTAAATATTTTCAAATGGAAGGATTTGTCATTGATGTAGCAGTGTGTGGGGTAGAGGATCCACACTTGTCACAAAGGGGATAATGCTAGAGGAATATAAAGACTGCCTGCATGTGTCTGGCCCACCATGCTGCTCGCTTCTCTCAGTAATTATCTCAGCTCTGCCTGCAGCGCCACACCACAGGGGTCAGAGGTCGTGGGGGGGGTGCCAGCTGCTGAGGAAGAGCTCGCTGCCCCATTGAGGTGCTCACCTGCTGGGCCTTATTACCTGCACGCTGGGGTCCCCCCACCACCTCCAGCAATAAAAGCTTCGCAACTCAGTTTAGAAGCATTTCTCAAGCCCAGTGTGATCGTAAAGTATACAGAGCAGGAAAGGCAGTTCAGCATTCAGTGGCCACTTTATTAGAAACCCCTCATTTGTTTTCACACTTGCTGGCTGCTTTGTTACAAACATTTGCTTTTGCACTTCTTGGCACTTGATTGGAAACGCTTGATTGGAAATCTTATAGCTCCACTTCTTCACAATTTAGAGGTTTTGCTGGCATTGGGGCAGTTTGCCATCATCTGATGGTATGTTTGAACTAATGCGCAGTAGCGGTAGAAGAGGCCTAGTGTTCAGGGACTAGACCCCACGATCTGAAGGGCGTGGGTTTGAATCCCAGACCAGCAGGTCACCTAGGGCACTAGATATGACTTCCCACTGCCGCACTACGCTCCAGCAGTGAAACATGGTGGTGGTAGTTTCAGGATTAGGGGTATTGCTGGGAAGAGTGTTTTAAGTAGTAATAGAGACTGCAATGTTTGCTGTGGCGGCTGAAAACTAGCATGAAATGATGAGATTGGCGACGGCTGTCTTAAGCAAGATGGTCCACTTCGTTTGTAATGTACCCGTGAGCGATACCAAGCCATAAAAGAGATGCCACTTGCTGTAAAACACAGAGCAGTGCAAAAAATCTCATTGGGATTAGTTTAGGCTTCAGGCTTACATGCGATATTGATGGTGGACAGACAAAGCCTTGAGCGCTCTTGGCCCGTCTCCCTCACCCGTTCAGCTGCTAATCAATAATTCATGGTGTTTTATTAATGTCTCCCAAGAAACAGCACTTTTGCCACCACCGCCATCAGCGTCGATATATGTCACAACACTAATTATGATGCAGCGGCTTCTGCTCGCAACACACCAGTGAAGACGTTTGGTCTTCGCCTTCAATCTCCCTCTACTGTTTTCATCACAGCGGAGCTGGGCTGCATCCTCCGGAGCATGTGTGGACAGTTGAGGGTGTTAATTGCCAGCTGTAAATAATTAATGTCGCTGAAAAACTCCAGAAATGCCAAGGAGCCAGAGCCAGCCACCCCTCTTCTTTGATAATATCCTCCTCTTTCTTTAATATTTCCTCTGCCTCTTTTTCTTTCCTCCCTCTACACTTTCGCCTTCTCACTCCCATAAAGCAGTAGTGTCTTGAATTGTACAACAGCTATCAAATTAAAGATGGAAAACGCACGGTAACTGCATTTTGTCATCGACACGTGTAACTGTCCTGTCTGCCATTTTTTTAGAAACACCTATCCTTGACTTCTATTCACTGGTCAGTTTATTAGAAACAATCACTTTGTGTTTCCAATCACAGGCCACTTCAATGGAAACAATTAGGCTTCCTCACAGTAGTCACTTCATTAGAAACACCTTGTCCTTCCCCTCAAAAAGACTTCTGCAGATGTCTTTACTGCAAAGCTGTTACAGTTTGGTTCAGTTGGTTCCAAACTGAGCCTGGTTTTACTGCAGGCTTTGATACTCCTTTTTATCAGCTTTGGAGAAACATTAACGATACCTAAAAGCATTGCAGAGAAGTCCACCGTGACCACAGACTGGGTCATAAACTATTGATGCGCTTATGCGGTGTGGTCAGGCTGATGGATTACATCCCTCGATTCCAAGCAGCTTTTGGGCTCCTTTAGGAGCTTGTTGGAAAGGTGGAAAATTCTATTCATTGTATTCATTTATCAGGGAAATATCAATTAGCAAATCATATACTGCCTGTGAAAGAAGCCTGAGAATGAATGTGTGTGTGTGTGTGTGTGTACTATGCTCATTATTTATTGATTATATATTGGCAATTGATTAATAACTTTTTGAGAATTACTTAACTAATCTGATAAATACAGTCAAGAACATACACTGCTGAACCTTTCGGAGATTCCAAAATGCAATAACACTGAAAACATTGAAAGCTTATTGGAATTGCTAAATGTATACAATACTCTTCATGATGAACCTCTGTAGACAACCTGAAAGATTACGTGCACTTTTTTCGGCGGTTTCCATTTAAGGATTTCCACAGCGGATCATCCGTTTCCATTTCTTCCGGTCCTCTGTGTCTTCCTCGTTCACACCGAAAAAAGACTATATCCCAGCTATGAAACATAGCAGAGGTAGTGGGTCTATTTTGCTGCCCTTGGACCAGGATGGTAATCTGAATCAGGGAATCTAGGAATACATCCATCCAGTCATGTTAAACAGATGATGGGTCTTGAAGCAAGATGAAAAAACGATCATCATGCTTTGCATCTGGAGCTCAGAAGACATGTACCCAAAGAAGCAGCTAGTCACGGTATGTATGTGCCTGTAGATACCGTGTGTAGTATTATTAGAATATCTGCTCTGTGTTTTAAAATCACACTTCATCCGGAATACCAAGCATGATGGATGAACAGGATCCTGAACTTTTCCATGTATTCATTGTCTTTCTTCAGACAGGTTTCATCCACAACTCAGTACCAGCAATGCCACACATTGCCACACCCACCTCTTCGCCATGGAGGGAGCACTAGTTGCCTGGTGACTGAAAGAGAGAGAAAGCGAGCGAAGCAAAGAGGAGAATGTGAGAAGAGAGAGAGAGAGAGAGCAACACTGTCACAGAGAGAGGGAGAGAAAGTGAAACACGAGTGACAGAAAAGCTGTAAGAGACAGAGTGAGACTGTAGGAGAAACAGAATAGGAAAGAGAGACATAGGAGAGACCCACATCCCATATGTTTATTACATTACTTATATATGCTTACATACAGTACTGTACAAAAGTTTTAGGCAGGTGTGAAAAAATGCTGTAAACAAAGATTGCTTTCAAAAATGGAAGTGTTAATCATTTATTCATCTGTCATTTAGAGTTTAGACCAAACTTGGCTGGATTTAAGTGAAAAAAAAGTGAAAGTGACAACCCTTGTCATTGCAAGGTCACAGCACAGCACACAGTGAACCACAACGAAATTGGACCTCGGCATTTAACCCATACACACACGTGCAGCAGTGGGCAGCTATTGAAAGTGCCCGGGGAGCAGTGACAGGGACGGTACCTTGCTCAAGGGTACCTCAGGGCAACCTACTTGTGAGGGAATCGAACCCACAATCTTCCGATGCGGGGCAACTCCCTAACCACTAGGCCACTGCTGCGCTTTTTTTAAGAATAGTCAGCTGGTTTTAGCTCTGTCATTGCCTTATTAAAGTCATGTCTTAGCCAGATTAAACTCTGTCATAGTTAGGTTTAGTTCCATCACAGCCTTCTAAAGGCCATGCCAAAGCCATAGCAAAGTCTTAGCCACGTTTAACTCAGTCACAGCCAGGGTTATCTCTGTCTTAACCAAGTTTAATTTTCATACCTAGGTTTACATCAGTGAAAGCTGGGTTTACCTCAGTCATAGCCATGTTTACCCCAGCCAAAGTCGGTCTTAGACCAGTCATAGCCATGTTTACCCCAGCCAAAGTCGGTCTTAGACCAGTCATAGCCATGTTTACCCCAGCCATAGTCGGTCTTAGACCAGTCATTGCCATGTTTACACCAGTCATAGTTGGTCTTAGACCAGTCATTGCCATGTTTACACCAGTCATAATCAGTCTTAGACCAGTCATTGTCATGTTTTGCTCTGTCATCATCGGTTTTAGACCAGTCACAGCCATGTTTACCTCAGTCATAGCTAGGTTTAGCTCCATCACAACCAGGTTTAGCTGAACACATCTTTGTTAAGGTCATGTCTTAGCCATGTTTACCTTAGTCACAGCCAGATTTAACCCACTCATAGTCAAGTTTAGGTCAGCCACAGCTGCATAATACAACTAAAATATTTACACAGGCCTCATAGCAGTGTTCTTTGGATAATGTGACAATCCTCTTTTTGATGCCATTTCTACTTATAAAAAGATTTTTGTTTGCAAACAATACTTATAAAATGATTTTTGTTTGCAAACAAGCCTTCAGAAAAGTTTGGAGGTCTATGAAATCTGCTATGAAAGGTTTATGAACATCTAATGTAGCCTTATGAATGCTAGCCTTCAGTGAGGTGTTTATTGCTTCCTAACAATATCCATATTTTACAGTCTTAGTGTACACGGTGTCCTCTGAGGATCTGTGTGAGTGTGTGTGTGTGTGTGTGTGTGTGTGTGTGTGTGTGTGTGTGTGTGTGTGTGTGTGTGTGTGTGTGTGTGTGTGTGTGCATAACACACCCTTTACTGTAATCTCTAATACGAGAGCCATCGAGTATCTAAGGGAAACGTATGGCTGCTTGCTCAGTGCAGTATTTGTTGCCATAGCGATAGGCAAGTTATGTTGATATATTTAGCATAATCAGTTTGAATGGTGTTCAGATGAGGGAAGAGGTCTGTCTTTCACAGGGTGGACGCTACAGCCCGTTTTGAAGATTTGTTGACAAATGGATCGATTTGTTGATTGCAGATCATTCACTCACTCATGTTTAGCTTTTTTTGTCTTCATATTCAGTCTCACTCCATTAAAACTACCTGTAAAATCATAGTTTTTCTATAATATTCGTCAGAAATTTTTGGACAAGGAAAATCCTAGAAAGTTTTAATTTTGGGTAATATACCTATCTACAGAGGTGTATTACAGTTTTGTCAAAAATAAATATAGCATTACTTAAGTGTAATAAAAATGGGAAATGATTTAAAAAGTGTTCTTCCCTCACTGGCTTCCCATTTCAGCATTAAAAGCAGTAGCAGTTAAACAGTGAAAATATAAGACTGGGGGAACTTTTATAGTCCTTATAATATGTGTGAAACCTACAAAACGTCACCTTGATACATAGAAAACTTTATAACACATGTGAAATGGTGTCTTATAATAAATAATCACACTGTTATTTCCTTATCGTCCAGCCCCACCTGTAGGACAACCATTCATTATCCATAATCTGAACTGTTAATGGCTGTCATGGGGGGCGCTGCAAAGTGCAAAGACCCTCAATCAAACACCTGGGGAGACATGAAAACATTTAGAGTCACACCTAGGGGGTGTCTGCAATCCACCTTAAAATGCCTAAATCCTAAACATGCTTAAAATGTTTGTCTTTGAAAGGGGATAAGATGCAAACCAATTCTAGGAACTGAATTCACAAGCTTCTCCTATAAATTATTTTAAAACTTTTTCACTCTGAACTCTATTTTACCATCATCAGCATTCACTATAATCACATGCAGGCTTAGCGATGGGTTCAGGGAGGAAATGAAATAGTTAAAATTGTGTTTGAGATGTCTGGTTCCATAGATGAAATCGAAGTTTGCACGTTTCTCTAGATAAAACTCTAAATTACTTTTTTTGTTTACATTTTACATTACATTTTTTGTTGCATTTTACTCATTTAAAATTCGTAAATGATCCTTGCAAATCTACTTTGTATCCTCTTTTTTTTTATCTCAGCCTCTTCACGAGGACATGCCCACTAAACCTCCACTAAACTCCATTCACTCTGAGTCTCTGTTTTGGGCAACCGGCCGCTTTACGCCTGCAATGATGAATTCCTGGGAGGGAGATTTGCTCTCCAGGCTCTCGGCTCTCCTTTCTCCTCCAGCAGAAGCTCGTGGGTGTTTTTTTCCTTTCTTTTTTTTTCTCATTTGAAGCATATTGGATCTTCGCCTGCTCCTGCACCACGCAGGGTTCATCTGCAGGAATATTTCATGAGTCGTCATTATTCGCACTCTCTCTCTCCCTGCTCTCTTTCTTTCGCTGCTTCTTTCTCTTTATTCCACCTGTTCTCTCACATTCCAGTCTATCTCTATTTCTTTGTATGTTTTTCCTATTCTTCTCTCTATTTATACCCTCTTTTTCCCCACTCTTCTCTACCTTCCCTCATTACACTCTCTTATCTTTTCCCCATTCTCTCTTTTAACTGTGTTTTTTCACTCTAACTCTCTTGGCAATTTTCTTTTTCCTTTGCTTTCCCTTTCTCTTTTTTTTTCCTTTACTTACTCTTTTCTATCTCTTCTCTGTCTGTCTCTCTGTTTTCTTTCAAATTTTTCTGTTTCTCTTCCTCCATTCTTCTCTTTTTTCTCTCTCTGTTCATATCTTCTTTTTATTGCTTGTCTTCTGTCGACCACAGTATTCCTCCAACTAAACATTTCTATTCCTCCATCTCCCTCGCTATTGCTTTCTAAGCCCAGTTCAAGATTCTCATTTGCATGGTCAAAGCATTTAAGCATTACAAATACTGGTTTATAAGAAAAGAATACTGTGGAATTCTTATTATTTATATTTATTTATTTTATATATATATATATATATAATTTATGTATTTATTTATTTATTTATTTATTTATTTATGTATGTATATATTTATATATTTATTTATTATTTATAAATATAAATAAAGGATTGTTATTGAAGGTCCACATTTTTCTAAAGATATGGCCTACGGGGTGTTTTATGAGAGGCTGGACACTAAGGAGGGAGAAAATAACTATTCTGATGGGCTCACCAGATGGACTGAGCTGGGAAAGCTGTGCAGCAGGTTATGATAATAAAGGATAACAATGGAAACATCAGAGCTATCAGATTGTGTTTAGGGGATGAAAGGAATACTGATGAATGAAGAGGTTGAGAGAGAGAGAAGCTTGGTTAACGTGAGGGAAGTGAACCAGGAAGTATAGTGGATTTGCAAGATGGAACCAAAGGCAGCAATGAAGAGGATAAAAAAAGGAAAGGCTGTCGGTCCAGATGACATACCGATGGCAGTGGAGCTTCTGACAAGATTGTTTGACACAATCTTGGAAAGTGAGAGAATGTAAAGAGTGTAACTTGTGGAGGTTTTGTTTGAAGATGTCAGGAGTGGCAGAAAAGTCAGATTTCAGGATATGTATGAAGGCAGGGTGACATTGGTGAGGTGTACAGTAGGAGTGATGTATGCATTTAAAGTAGAGGTAGGATTATGTGAAGGATCAGCACTGAGCCCATTCTTGTTTTCAGTGGTAAAGAGCAGCTGGACAGATGAGATTAGACAGGAGTCTTTGTAACTTTGATGTTTGCAGTTGACAATGTGATCTGTAGCGAGAGTAGGGAGCAGCTTGAAGAATGAAAATCAGTTGGACAATGAAAGAATTCATGAGTGTGAATTAATGGGAGGACAATGGAGTGGTTAAGATGCAGGGAGTAAAGATGATGAAGGTGGAGGAATAGTTGGGTTCCATAGTTCAGAGTAATGGTGAGTTTGGACGAGAGGTGAAGAGAGTGCAGGCAGGTTGGAATGGGTGGAGAAAAGTGGCAGGAGTGATTTGTGCCAGCAAGAGTGAAAGGGACGGTTTACAAGACAGTAGCGAGACCAGCTATGTCATATGGGTTGGATACGGCAGCGCGGAGAAAAAGATGGAAAAGGTAGAAGAATGAATAATAAAAGAAAGCAAAAAAGCTGAAAAAAGTTATTTACAAAAGAAGTATGTTAACATTAACAATATCACATATTCAATAAAAGCATGTACATAAAAAATATTTATATATAATATCTATAAAATTTGCACATTTCCCTCTCTCTCTCTCTCTCTCTCTCTCTCTCTCTCTCTCTCTCCCTCTCTCTCTCTCTCTCTCTCTCTCTCTCTCACTTTATCACAACACCAAACAGAACTTTGTTACTAGTGATCATCAAATGTTCAAACCTACTGAGATACATAATTTTTTCTTTCAGCTCTTGGATCATCGTTTCCATTTTCTTCCCTGTATTCTGCATCTTCCTCCATCATGAACACATCATTTTCAGTAAGCTTATCCACATCACAGATGCAGTAAAACAGAGCGATATTTAGTCTGGCTCTAAATGAGATACCCAGTCCATAAACATTCTTGTTCAGGGTCTGTCTAGGCCCGATGGGCATTCCTTAAATGTCTTAAATCCATCGTGTGCAGGTTCTTGACTCTCCTGTCCACGTTTGAACTCCCCTCTTTTGCACCACACAGTCATGTGAGGGTGTAAAAAAGGAGAACTCAGCCCAGGCATGTCCTGGCAACAGGATCCTTAATTTGGGTTTTGGTGTGAAATGTAAAAGAAATTAATGAGCATGAATTTGAGGATCTGGAGGTGTTGGCAGTGTTTTTACAGAAACTGTTTGGGCTACTGGCTAACATCAAAACCTGAAAGGAGTGCATGTGTGATTGATCTAATCTGGCTAGGTGAATGCGTCCTAGGGGAAACTAGGGGTGTAGAGGGATGGGTGACTTTTCACCCAGTGCAGAAGGGATAGCCATATGCAGTACTGTGCAAAAGTTTTAGGCAGGTGTGAAAAAATGCTGTAAACAAAGAATACTTTCAGAAATATAAATAATGATTGTTGTACATCAATTTTACAAGTGCAAAGTGGCTGAACAAAGAAAAATCTAAATCAGATCAATATTTGGTGTTTTTCTACCTTTTTTTTGCCTTCAAAGCAGCATCAGTTCTTCTGGCCCCACAGAGCCCTGATCTCAACATCATCCAGTGTGTCTGGATTACATGAAGAGACAGAAGGATGTGAGGAAGCCTACATCTGAAGAAGATCGTGGATTCGTTCTCAAGATGTTTTGAACAGCTCTACTGGCAGGTTCCTTAAAACGTATTGCAAGTGTACCTAGAAGAACTGATGCTGTTTGAAGGCAGGGTGGTCACACCAATATTGATTTGATTTAGATTCTCTTTTGTTCATTCACTGCATTTTGTTGATTGATGAAAATAAATAATGAACACTTCCATTTCTGAAAGCGTTCTGTTTACAGCATTTTTTCTAAACCTGCCTAAAACCTTTGCACAGTAGCATATCTAGAACCCAGGGAGCAGTGATGTGGATTCCAAACCCACAACCTTCTGATCATGGTGTAATCCCCTAACCACAAGGCCCCTGGTGCCTCCGCCAGGAAGACTGTTGATGATTGGATGCTTGGACGGTATCAATAATGCCCAACTGCACCAGATATCATAGTAAATACAAAATCTGTTCTCCATATCGTACCACAGTTACCTTCAACCTGATCTGCACAGAGCATCATTCCTGATAATTCTGTCCATTAGCCTCTTCTTGTGCAAACAAACGGTCTAGATTTAGGAAGCGTTATGGTAAAATACAACAGATTGAAATAATGAAAAATAAAAATGCTAATATTTTTATCTGACTTTTAGACTTTTCCTCGGCAGCTGCTGCTTTACATTTCATGTGAGCAGCCTCACCCTTTCACCCGGTCGTATTGATTAGGAGGTAAAAATGTTTTCTTCCGAAGCTTCCCCAGGGCTGTTTCTTAGCAGTGCCCTTCTGTTTCTTTCTCTCTCTCTCTCTCTCTCTCTCTCTCTCTCTCTCTCTCTCTCTCTCTCTCTCTCTCTCTCTCTCTCTCTATTTCTCTCTCTCACACACACACACACACACACATTCTCTCTCTCCTTGCTCTTCCACCTTCTGGCATTTCATGGTTTTCCCACAGACTGAGGTCACCCGCGCAATCATCTTCTCTCCTCCACTGCGTTTGTCTGGGGCTCTAAAAGCCCTTTAAAAGCCGCAACATCCATGTACAGATATTGGCTTCAGTTAAGGATACAATACAGTTGCTATACTGGTGTCACGAGAAAACCATTTAAAACCACCGTATTGGCTTCGACCATTAAAGGGACAGCTCAGGAAGAGTCTCATTTACTCAATCCGCCAAGAAGTCTTCCCTCTCGCGTCTTCTTTAGTTTTGCATACAGCCAATAAACGACAGGAATGTGAAGACACCATGGATACTTTGGATTTAGTTACATTCGCAGCACTTTTTTCACACATTTCAGTCATTCCCCATAAAGGAGGAAGAGCAGGCAGTACAACAAAGGTTGAAGTTATATTGTAAGCTAATTTGAATTTTTGTAAACCTAAAAATTTGGGTGACCATTGACCTCCAGTGATGCCAGACTTGCAGATGGTTTAAGTCATCTCCAGCTGGTATTAGATTGTAATTGTCATTAAGGAGCTCTAATGAGGGGATTCTAGAACTTTTTCATTCGATAAATGACTGGCACAAGCACACACACACACACACACACCTACACACACACACACACACACACACACACACACAAAAACACACACACACACACATACACATAGACACACACACCCTGGTTTCCACCTTAAGTCTACATGGTGCCTAAAGGTGGATAAAATAGAGCACAGGTCAGTCAGTCACAATTTACCCGCCTTCCCTGACTTGTTTTTCCTCTGTCACGAGGCAAATGCTGAGTGTGTGTGTGTGTGTGTGTGTGTGTGTGTGTGTGTGTGTGTGTGTGTGTGTGTACTGTCTGTAGGGGGCTAGTATAAGACTTAGTATGTTCTGAATCTGAGAAATACAAGAGAAATGCAGAGAGAGAGAGAGAGAGAGAGAGAGAGAGAGAGATGTGAGTGAGACAGGAAAGAGACAGCAGAATGAAGGAGAAGTGAGAAATAGAAAGAGTGAGAGAGACAGGTGGGGGACAATGAGAGTGAGAAAAAGGATAGAAAGAGTGAAGGATCTAGCCAAAGAAAAAAGTAGAGAGAAAAACCTAGAGATGAAGGAGAAAGGGTGTGTGTGCATGCGTGAAAATACTCAGACATCACGAGAGCAACAGAACACACACACACACACACACATTAGTTTGTATCTGACCTCCGTGGGCCTGTCCCATGCAGGGGTGTGGCCTGGCTGGCTTTCAGGCAGGCGTGAGTGCCGTAGCTGCTGGAGAGCCTCTACAGCTAAGCTCCTTTCCCCACTGAAAGCCCACCAGAAAGCCAAACTTACGGGTAAGTCCTTTTTTCCGATACTTATCCATCAACCCCTGTCCACTGCGGTGGAAGGCGAATGTGGCTGTTGAAGCTCAGGTCTTGACTTAGTCTGGGATTGTCTGGGTTTTAGAAGAGCCTGGGCTCTTCATCCAAGCACTGGTGTGACAGAGGAATGCAAGCCCACCTCTTTTTTCTACAAGTTGATAACTGTCTGTCTAGAGCTCGCCAGCTCTCCCTCTGGGATTGCTTAATGAAAGCTGAAGAGGTGTTTAAAGAATTCCAAGAGTAGGGCTTGGCAATGGGACAGTGTGCTGTTGCGATACTTTTAGGCTGTGATTGGCTTTTCTGACTATTACAGTCTTTAAAAAAGGGAATCTGTAAGTGCCAAGGTTTGAAACGGCATAAGCTGATTGGACCGCAGCATGTTAGAAGCATTCATGTAATAGTTCTTTGATGTTTTTCTTCAGAAAGTTGGTCCCTTTTGGAACATCTTACCAGTATTGGTCATTTCAACTTCCTCAAAAACATCAAATGACATTGTGGTCCAATGAAAAAGTCTTCCTGCGGTGTTCCTGTGATCCTCAAGGTAATTCAGCTGGGAAAAAATCAAGGTTTGGTGGTCTTCTCGTTTGACTTCATGATGAAGTTAGATGATGAAGTCTGGTTGATGCTCTAGTCTTGAAAGGTCAACATGCGAAAGGCAAAAAGAAAGGCAAAAAAGTAATTTTTAGGCAAAAAAGTAATGGGTTCTTAGGACATTAGACCTAAGCTGTTTCCTGGATCTTTTAATGGTTTTCTCTTCATACAAGTGGAAGTATGTTGGAGAATCCTCCACATCATGTAAATTTTTTACCAGAGTTGAATTGCAACCAATGGAATGAAGAATCGTGGAAGCTTCTTAAGAAACGATTTATTCGTACAGGTACAGGTTGTAGTACCAAAGAAGAACCATTTTAAAGAGGTCTTTTCCAATGAAGAAGGAATGTTTAAACCTCAGACATGGTTCTTGAGGAAAACAAGAGGTTTCTCTACAACTTCAGCCCAAGAATCCCTTTTTTAACAGTGGAGACAATATATGGTGCAGCACTTCTGCCTGTGATCGATTTCTCGCTGAGAAAATGTGCTCTTGGCTTTTTTCACACTCTCTTGTTCATTTTTCCCCCCTTTCCAGGGCTAAAACGGATGGAAGGCATGTGACACGGCAGTGGGTTTAATGACCGCTCATGGGTTTCCCTTCTAGCTGGACAGAAAAGGGCTTGTGTTTTAATTTGTTTGTGTGTGCTTGTATGATTTTGACCCATTTAACTCTTGGCACTTCAGTTGTTTAGACCAACCTTGAGGCAGATTAAAAAAAAAAAAAAAAAAAAAAAAGCAACTAAACAGTCCAGTGCAGAATATTAATTGAGATGCAAAGAGCAAACCAAGTAGAATTTAAACCAAACACACAATCCGCCAGTTTATCATTATTTTGTCCAATTGTTCAATTCTTTTAATAAACATAATCCAAGTGCACTCGTGTATCTGACTATGAAAGCTGTTCCACAATACTGAGGCCTAATGAGGACTCATTGACCTGTTTTCTCCTTTTCAGTGGGACACTTTTAAGAGTCACCCATCCATAACTTGCTTTTCCAAACCAGGATAAAGTCCTGGTGCTCATAGGATGAAAAGCAAAGTATCGCCCCAAAAAAGTGGGCAGTTTTTTAAATCCATCTGTTTATTAACTGCTTATGTCAATCAATGTCGGTTAGGAAGGGGAAAATCCCTGCATCCCAGCAATCGCTGGGTTGCCAGTCCTTTGCAGGTAAATCATTTATGTTATTAAAAAAGGTCACTTATTTGTCATTTCTGAATTGAAAATGGCACTTTTGCCCCTCCATTCATCCATGCATCTATCCACCAATCCATCCATTCATCATTTTGGCCGCTTATCCTAACAAGGGATGAAAGATGCCTATTGCTTTTCTGCTGCTACAGTGTCGAGCCAGTTTGCCCGTGTAAAATGAATCAAATCTGGTGGATTTCATGGGTTCATTCAAACCCACAGTAGAAATTGGGCCAAAGAATGGCGATCATCCCATTTGGCTGGAAAGCAGTCCAACTCTACCATGAAAAAGGGCCTAGGGAGCAAAATACGGGAGGGGTTTGGATTACCCTACTGCATATTTGGGGGGTTCTGGAATGGCAGTGAATACAGCGAATCACTGCAGTGACCCCCTCCCTCCCTGTTCACCAAATTAACTTAAGGATCTCCACACAACCATGTCAATGCAAAAGTAATCTCCCCAGCAGAGAGGAGGTTCATGCTCATGGTATCTGAAGAGTAGCTACAAAATTATTTTTGCTATTCCTCCACAGGTTGCCCCAGACCCAGCCAGAGCATTAATGAAGCTTAATCCCATTCACTTGTAAATGATGTATTTATTCATAGGAACGGAATCGGGAGGCGGGCTTTCCCACACCCCCTCGGAGAGCCTCTCGCTGTTGTTCGGGAGACAAAGCAGCCGGTCATGGGCCTGCAATTGCCCAAGCTGATAAACATCACCAACATGACTCTGCACATCCGTCTGAATTAGTCAGACACCCCACTTCATCGAGAACACTGTCCTAATTGTTTGGATGTTGCAAGCGTGGTCTTTTCTCTAAGCCAGCATGATACTATCTATCAAACCGCACCCTAGATAGCTTCGATTCAATGCAGTTCTTTTGGAGCAACTGATTTTTGAACACCTCATTTACAATACTGTCCAAAACTCTTGAGACGCCCCTCATTTCTTTAGATTTTACCCTGCTGTTGCAAAAGCAGTGGCTGCTGTCTGTCAAACCATTTTCTCTTGGGAACATGTGTTACTGTATACCAGTGAACGAATCACCTGATCATCTGGAATCATCTGCACCTGTTTCTTCACTTCTTCATGTCTTAAGTTAGACGCTTTGTTCTGCTTGAACGTTCATAGGTAGATCACTTTGTGGCATAATCGACAAGAAACAATCCTTTGAAATGGAGCAGTGATGGGGACAGTACCTTGCTGAGGGTTACCTCGGGATAACCTACTGGTCTGGGATTCAAATCCATGACCTTCTGATCCTGGGGCCTAGTCCCTCAACACTAGGCCACTGCTTCGAAACACCCGAATCACACACATGGTTAGCAAAAATTATGGTATCTAATCTGACATGATGTCTACTGTGAAGGACAAAAATGTCTTGCATTCTGATCCAAGAATTAGAGCATTTTCCTTGCTCCTTAACTTGGTCTTTAACTTAGTTTTTTTGCTTTGGATGGTCGCTTTAGGGCTGCGTTTATTGATCCAAGATTGATGTGATTAAGGCTTTGTGCTCTGATGTTTGCTTTGTGTTTTATTAAGACCTTAATGAGAAGACTCAGTTCCATCTAATTGGACTCAGCTTTAAGGCCAGGCTTCTATGTTTAGAGCTCTATAAGAGACAAATAAGATTGCTAAGGATGGCCAACAGCTTAGGCCTTATTCACCCTAACTTAATCTGGGTGATGGCATAATTGATTTGCTGTGACCAGGTGCTGGAGACAAAGCGACCCAGCGTCCACCATTACTGCATGCATTCTGTGGCTGAATAGCACTGGACACTTGGACAGTCAACATGATCAATGTCAGATAATCAATCCCACTATAAGTAACATCATTTACAAATTAAGAAGCATCCCGAGGACACTCCCTCAGTCACAAGGGATGACGGTTCGACAAGCAGACGTATCACATTTCTTCCTACCTACTGGTCCTCAGGCCGCTTTTTTCTTTTAACTCCCTACTTTTTAACACAAATGTTAAACTTAGAAAGGTCAAAGGGCTACTTTAATATTCTGAGTAGGTTTCAGAGCCTGTACTTTTTACTTAAGTGGTGTTGCTTTGCTCAAATTCTTTACAAATTTTAAAAACGGTCAACTTTTGCATCCCCTAATGTTCTTTTGGCTTTGAGAAGAAGCTACATTGCTGAGAACAAATTAAGTCCTAAACTATCCCGCTTAACAGCAAGTACAGTCAGATGATGCTGCTACACAGTTCCTGTACAATGACTGGGTCCTCCACCCACCCATAATGCTCACGTTTACATTCACCATTAAAATCTCATGAAGAAACGAACCCAATTAAAGGAATTTGGCAACAAACCTAATTTACAAAGTTTTCCACCCAGATACAGTTAACGAAGACGTGCTTGAAGTCTAAATTGCCATTTTGAATCACTGTCTGGTCGCCACCTACTGCTCCTGTTGTATGGTTTTTACGCCCGGTATATGTAGGTTGGATTAAATACAGAAGAATCCACTGCTCACTGCTTATAGCATAGAAATCTCTTTTCATTTCACTCCTGCTTTTTTAGGTGGTTCGTGAAAAGGCAGTCCACAGAGTTCAGTTACAGGTACAGGAAGACTTTGTTTTGATTGAAACTTTTTGGTTATCTAATTGACAAACCTTCTCCACAGCTCCAACCTGCTAAAGAGACCTCAAAGCTTGACTTCAGACATGGGAGACCCATTAAAAGCAACCTTACCCTGAAGGCTAATTGTCTTACAAAGACTGACAAAGGCCACAACTTTATTTGGCTGTGCTGCGGCCTTGTCGGTTTGTCTAAATGCCATGGCTGTATTGCATTTAATCAAATGTCAGGTCTCGGATCCCAACTGAAGAGGTGCACCTGCTACCTAGCATCTTCTCTGCATTGCTTGAAGCAGATCGTTCTCCGCTAAAAAGCATCGGCACGTCAGCTAAAGAAATGTCTACTGAAATCGGACACGACTAAACATGATGTCCTCACCGTTAAGACATGTCACGACTCCAGCCAGTAGTTCCTGGGCTCCCTCTTTTAAACATCTTTAGGAGAATATCGTTAAATGTCAAAGGATGTTATCTGCTCGCCGCTTGAATTTATTGAGTTATGTTTTAAGGTCAGCAGCTGTGCGTTGTTTGGCTGTGCTTACGTGATGGTTCAGGCTTTATACCACATTGGTAGGCTGCTTTTTTGGTGGGAAGATTCATGACTAGGATCTTGACCTTTGAGCAGTTGAAACAGTTTTCCTGGACTCACATGGTTACAGAAGAGGCCGATAAATCAAAAATGTAGTTCGAGCTGGAATCACACTAAATAGCATACCTAAAAGCTACATTCTAATATATTCACATCATGTACTATGTTGCTAAACTAGCCTGTAGTTGTATTATTTTTCATTATTTTAATTTTGTTAGCTAGGTAGAGACTTTTTAAATAATCAAAGTAAAAATAAAAAATAATACATTTAATACCATAAATTTTATTAGATACAAAGTATGTGTTACCCTCATCATCTACTTTTTGGACTTCAAGACTATCAAAATCTGATGCCATTTCTGTGGAAATTTAGAAAATTAAGAAAGGCTTTCAAAAACATTGAAAACGACCTAATTGAAAAATTGAGCTTTTAATTCTGTAAAGTTGTGTCTCTTATCATGATCTTTCCTTCCTAACCCCGAGAGAGCAAAAGCTATTGTGCTCTCTTGGACTCCCAGCCATGGATGGTCACAAACATCTCCATTTTTCACAATATGATGTCATTTCTGCGGAAATTTAGAAGATTAAGAAAGGTTTTCAAAAACTTTTAAACACTATTGCACGACCACATAACACCAAGTCTGTTATCCCCATACCAGTGCCACCACCGATGCTTTCCGTGCCTGAAACACAAATTCTTTGCAATAACGTTAAAAAAAACAGAAAAAGCAACATGATTTGTCATGAAAGAGTATTCATTGCATATATCTGCTACAATTTCTTTTTCCACGTTTCTATCTAAAGCACTTTTTCATCACCAGTTTATGAAGACTGAAGATTAATTTAAAGAAATGCAAGGATTGGAATTTCACTTGGGGCAGCGGTGGCCTAGTGGTTAGGGCGTTGGCCCTACGATCGGTGGATCGGGGGTTCGAACCCCTTCCCCATAGGTTGTCCTGAGGTACCCTTGAGCAAGGTGCCGTCCCCGTCCCGCTCCACCCTGCGATGGGCTGGCGACCTGTTCAGGGTGCGTCCCCCGTCCTCGCCCTGTGTGCGCTGGATTGGACACCAGCACTCCCCCGCGACCCCGTTTGGGACAAGCGGCAGATAATGGATGGATGGATGGATGGAATTTCACTTTAGTATCAAGCTTCATATCTTCAACAACCAGCTTAAGGCCTATAGTGTTCCATAAAGCAGAAAGCACAAATAAAAGAAGAAGCTTGAGCTCTTCACATTCCACTGGTATAGATTTCATTATGTATCTCTCTTTTTATATGTGAGATAATATCAGCTAGTAATGCTAGCTGAGGAGAAAACAGATGCTTTGGTCTGAAAGACTTTTGGCGACTTTATTTGGTTTACATTTCAAGCCATGTTTCTACTACTCATGGTCTGAGATTATTGTACAGGATTTCTGGTTCAAATGTTCATACTTTCTTGCTGAAATAAAGCCAGTGGGGGCTGATTTGCATTGGGAGTGACGAGGATGGACAGGATTAGAAATTAGTATATTAGCGGGACAGCTCTGGTTGGATGTTTTGGAGACAAAGTCGGAGAAGCGAGACTGCGTTGGTTTGGACATGTCCAGAGGAGAGATGAGGATTTGGAGGAGGATGTTGAGGATGGAGCTGTCGGGAAATAGGAGAAGAGGAAGACCAAAGAGGAGGTTTATAGATGTGCTGAGAGAGGACATGCAGGCGGCTGGTGTGAAAGGGGAAGATGCAGAGGACCGGATGAAATGGAAACAGATGATCTTTGAAGTTTGAAGCTATTAAAGTGCATGATGTTATTAAAGCAAGATGGTTCAATAAGAATATCTCAATTCATGTGAATAATTAAAGATTCTTTGAAGTCAAACTGTTTTTTGTGGGTGAAATATCCCTCTTACCCTCCATCAGGCACAAGATTTATTTCCAGTTCAGTGGGGGTCCCTCTCCTGGTTTGGGAACGGTGTAACATTGATTGCTCTGCAAGATGCACAGCACTGCTAACCTTTCTCCACCTCCTCTGCCTTCCCTGCTACAGATGTCGGCCTGCCCCCTGGAGAGAGAGCCGGGGACCCTACTGTGTGTGTGTATGAGTGTCCTCTCCAGTTTGCGAGGACATAGAATGCTGCAGCATTTCACAACAGGAAAGGTTATAGTGCTTTGCGTTTGCATTGATGTGTATCATTGATGTGATATTTCTTAGTATCCATGTGTGGATTTAGGCTGCTTTGTAAAATTCTTAAAAAAGAAGGCTACACGTCTAGGATCATCTTCCTAAACCTATGTGCAATTGGCTACTTACACTCTTGAAAGAAATAATTCACTCAACAATGCTAGCTGTCTCCAAAAAACATCCTCGTATTGCTCAGAAATGATGGTTATAAATAAAAGCTACTGACCTTTACATTGTTTACAATGTATAACTGCTGTGGTCTCCAGGAAGATCTGGGATAGTGAATATTTATGTATTAGATATCTCAAATGTAATGCAGAGAATTTTGGAATTTGAAGATTCTTGTCAATATCTACCGTATGTGTTTACAAAAGTTTACAAAATGTGGAAGTAACTGATAATGGCTAAACATTAAACAAGCAACTAATAACTTTTCATGAAGGCATTTCCCTGCCAGCCCTAATCTTTAAAGTGAAAGTGAAAGTGACTGTTCTGCAAAATTCAAAATTCAACTTCTGCTTTTAACCCATACACACCATGCAGCAGGGGGCAGCTATTTAAAGACCCCGGGGAGCAGTGATGGGGATGGTACATTGATCAGGATTACCTTAGGGCAACCTACTGGAATTTGAACACGTGACCTTCCAATCCTGGTGCCAACTAACCTGACGGCTAGGCCACTCTAGTTAGAACTCATCAGCACCAACATTTCTTTTTTACATTTGTGCACATGTCTAGTCCAGAGCTTAAAAATTGAATCATGTTCTAGATTTAGGTGTCTTGACCATGGAGCATCACTTTTGCAGACTGTGTATTCGTAGAAAAGAGCTGAAGCCTGATTTGCTGCACAAGTACAGCTATTTTTTGCAATAAAAGCTCCATACTTTAAGATGTTTGCATGTTGGAAAGATACATTTTTTTCAAGTGCAATTTGTTGATGTCCCCAAGAATACCATTATCATAATATTCCAATTATATCATGCTCTCTTTGATTTATTTCAGACCCCAGCTCTGGCATTAGGATGAATGGTGGGTCATGAGACTCAGTAGATGAAACATGGAAGGCTTGTTACATGTGGATAGCAGCACAAAAAGCCTTTTGTTTGGTTGTTTTACATGTTTTTCCACTCAGGTGTTTTAACGGAAAGGCAACCATTAAGAAAGTCTGGAAAAGCAGGGGATCAGTTTAGCATTTTGTTTAAAAAAAGTTTATAAGTAAGAGCTGCCCTAGAGTATATGAACCTTTTAACAAATGGACTGAGAATAATATGAACAAGAACACAATTGACTTTCTTACAGTGAGCCATTCAGTCTTTAGTGCCACTGAAGGCTGAAGCTCTGCTGCTCTTGCACTGTTTCCACGAACAGCTATAGCCCTTGTGTCAACTTTTACATTGATGACCTTCTTGACAAGCTATTCTAGCTGTTGCCTTGGGGATTTGTTTCTTGTACATCAAGTCTGAAGTACAATTTACAAGCAAAACACACTTCTAATGCTGGCAATAAAAGTCAGAACCATCAGACACTAGTGACAGTGTGGCTAAATCAATGAGCAGCAAACGAACAAAAGCCACAGCAAAGTGATTTTCCAGTTACCCTCAAACTGGCCCCCAAGATGTTTGAACAAGACAAGAAATACACAATTATTGAAGATTACACACCAAAGGCCACCGCTGCCTAGTGGTAACCTCTCCAGTAGGTTGCCCTGAGGTACCATTGAGCAAGGTACCGTCCCCGTCACTGCTCCCCAGGTGCTTTCAATAGCTGCCCACTGCTGCACGGTGTTTGAGTGCATGGGTAAAATGCAGAGGTCCAGTTTGTTCGTTGTGGTTCACTGTGTGCTGTGCTGTGACCTCGCAATGACAAGGGTTGTCACTTTCACTTTTTCACTTTCACTTCAAATCACCCTCCATTTTGCACCTTGCTGCCCAGCTTTGACCTTTCCTTTGTCCACTTATACACTGTTTTATACACCTTTGACCATCCCTTTATTGCTTGGGTTTCTATTCTGCCTCACATAGAGACTTTGGGGCAGAATGCGTACGTTTTATTTAAGAAATTTAGTGCCACAAGCAGGCCAAGGAACTCAAGAAAACAAAGGGGTTACCAATAAAATCAGACTACAGAACCCTGAAACAGGTGTGGACTCCAATGAGAAAATATGGAGGTGACAAGGAATCACACGGAACAACAAAAGCACATGGTCATGGGTGTATTTCACCATGCAGGATTTCTCAGTCAAGCTGAGAACTGGTCTATAAGAACGTCCCTCATCAAGGCTCGAGTTGCCTTGGTGAACCGAGGCACCTAGAAAAGTAAACAAGGAAGGAAAAAGGAATAGAGATAAGCTAAAGGCTGGGCAGGATGTTATTTAACGAATACTAAACTGAACCTTCTTTTAGTTATAGTTCATATGTTGGCATTTATTTCAGACTGAAGTAACCTCTGGTTGTTTATGAGGATGCTGGAGGAAGGTCTTTGTCTTGAAATTGAGAAAATGACTTGCCTGTGATCACAATCAGATGACATTTAAGGTTTGTATGCCTGTCACGCTTCACTAAAACAAGCTTCGGTAGATCAATCCAAAGCCATATTTCTGTACTACACTGTCTCGGGTCTGTACTACACTGGTTCGTCATTGCTGGTCTACACACAATTCCAACATTGTATGTCCATTCAGTTCACTAATCAATGCACCTTAAATTCTAGATTGGATTGGAGTTGCCACAGAGATATTTAGGCCACCATACAAGATTCATGTACAAAAGTCTCTGAAACCTATCTCACTTCCTTTCTAATATCCACCCTGGCGCTCTCTTGTGGACTTCAGAATATCATTATAGTATGTTTTTGCATTAAATTATAAAATTATACTGAAAAACATTAATGCTATATCAGTCTAATGAACAAAAAGTTTGCAAGACAATCGTGTATCGTTTTTTCTCCCATCTGTGGGAAGTTTCTTTCAAAACTTTCCCAGATCCTCTTGTAATTTCCACAAGCAAGATGCTGACCTTCAAATTCACACAAGATTTTATGAAAAAGAACGTTTATTTAAGGTCTAAATGGATTACAAGTAATATAAAAGTGGTAAAAATAACCCACATTTAAAAAAAAATTACATTGTTTGAAAGTGACCTTTTACATTGTATTAAAATTTCATGATAAATGGAAATAAAATCTGCAAAAAACTGCATTAGCTTACAATTAAAATGAAGGGTTTTGAGGATAGGAGGGAATGGATGTGGGTGGTATAGGAGATGAAGGTGAAGTTGGTAGTTGTTCTTGACTGATTTTTATTTACAGTATTTGCCAAGTATAGCTCAAAAGGTCAAGTCTGCTTGCTGTCCTCATGCTGTTTACTGACGACAACTTTCCTGGCCTTTATATTTAACCCTTGTACTGAACGACTTAAACCATGGTACTGATACATAAACTATGGTACTGATGTAAATATTTTGCCTAAACTACTAAAATGTAAGACATCATGGATGCTTTAAACATTTAGCCTCACCACCAGTGCTTCGACTTCATCCACTCCTCCATGGAACAGATTTTTAGATGTAGAGTGGGAGAGTAGAAACTGCTGCTTTTGGATACATTGTGATATTACAACCATGACTAATCCTCTGCTGGTTTAGTGGACTGTATGGACTCTAGAAGGAGCAAACACCGTGTTTAAAGTCCTAAAAATAATAAAAATCCATTTAAATCAGACAGAATGTTCCACTGGACAACAAATTTATTGAAAAAAAAGGATTCAATGTGCACTGTCTTGCTGTTTGAATCACTTCATGCAGTTCACAGAATTCCTGGTGAAATTGATTGAATGATCCATAATTGGTTGCATTGTGCCATTGTGGACTTGGAGAAAGCATATTACAGGGTACTTAGAGAAGTGGTTTTGTATGAGGAAGTCAGGTGTTGCAGAGAAGTATGTGAGAGTAGTTCAGGATATGTATGAGGGCAGTGTGATAGTGGTGAGGTCTGCACTAGGAGTGATGGATGCATTTAAAGAAGAGTTTGGATCACATCAAGGGTCAGCACTGAGTCCGTTTTTGTCTACAATGGTGATGGACAGGTTGACGGACAGGTGAGACAGGAGTCTCCGTGGACTTCCAAGATTTGCAGATGGCTTTGTAATCTGTAGCCAGAGTAGGGAGCAGCTTGAGGGGCATTTTGGGAGAAGGATATTGAGGATGGCATTGCTAGACAAAAGGAAAAGAAGATGGACAAAGATGAGGTTTATGGATGGGATGAGGGAAGACATACAGGTGATCGGTGTGAATGAGGAAGATGGAGAGGACAGGAGGACGTTCTTTTTTAATTAACTGATTGTTTGATTGCTTGAAAACACACTGGATTTTAAACTGACCTTCAACTTAACTGCTAATTCTACAGGATCACATACTTTTGCCTCTTAACAGATATGTATTATTTGGTCATATTCCTCAATTTGTAAGAACACTGGATGATATTTAAGGCCATTGTCCACACAAATCCTGAAAATCATAATGCAACACTATAGCAAAGTTGCAAAACTCTAAATGGGTGATTTGGTTGTCCAAGATATGCTCTGTTCAGAGTTGGAGTACTTCCACACACAAGGCCATATTTAAATAAACTAAATTGTGGATTTAATGGATTTAAAAAAAACTATCCAAAAAAGTGGTGATTACAGAGGTTGATTGGGGTTGAGAATCTTGCCCTGAATCTAAGACTGGGTGAGTTGAGGTTAACTTCAGTGGGTAATTTCAACACAATCAGAAGGATTGTTTTATGGCTGACTGAGACCCAATTCACTGACCCTGTTCAAGCTTTAAATGACATTTTCTAAACTTGTAATAAGCACAGATAATCGCTGCTATTTCCTTCCTATTCATTTGCTAGCCTTTTGTTAACACTGGGCAACTGCAGTTATGATCATAATTCATTTTTGTGCATTCTTTAGAAGTTAAAAACTAAACTGGAACCACATCAAGATCAAGACGAGTTCCCAGTTTCAAAGGACGTTAAAAACCACCAAAACAAATTATGAAACGATAATAGGACATAAAAATATTTGAAATAAACAAGCGCTATTGAAGTTCCTTCATGATGGTTAGTCATTTTAGACCAATAACTCATTTTTCTCTTTTCACCCTCAGCAGGCGTATAGTAGTGCAGGCTGAAACCTAGCTGCTTTTGCAATGTATGATTCTGTGTTTCTTCCATAGCTATCTTGTTTAAATAACACTTAAATTAGCTTTAATTCACGGGTTGCAGTGGGTAGAGCTCACAATGAGAAAGTCCTGGTTTTGATTCCCAGGCACATCTGGGTCCTTTCTGTGTGGTGGACATGTTCTTCACATGTCTGGGTTTGTTTTCTCCATGAGCTCTGGTTTCATACCACCGTCCAAAAGCATGCAGCTCAGGTGGACTGCAGATGCTAAATTGTCCCCTAGGTGTATGTTTGAAAATTTTGCTGTCGAGGCTGTCAGGGGTCAACCAGGTGTCCCAGACTTTGCACCCTGGTTGAACAACTTATGTAAAGTTGCAATACAGCTTGTGGGAGACTTTATAAATATGTCAATAAGCAGGAAAATGACAAAAGATGAAAAGCTCAGGTTCCTCTTGGGGATCCAGATGCATGTTTATGATCATTGTCATGTTGTGAGATCTAACCTTGACCTTTCAGTTTTGACCCTCCTGCTACTTGCTGTAGTTTATGATGTCCTACCAAGGTTCCCACTCTGAGGCCCAGTCCAATTTCCTACTTCTTGTTTTTAAATGTCCCTTTGTCCCTTCCACAGACATTTTACAGTATATTTCCAATGTGCTGTCCTAAACTTTGCAACTTCACTGTCACCTTTAGCCACCAGGCCAGTCTGCACTGATAGTAGAGGAGCATTAAAGTTCTTGAGCTTCTTTCTTGAGCTACTTTTTTTAATTTGAGCTATCAAATTTTTTAATGCTTGTTTCGAAAAAAAAATTACCATCATTTGTAAAACCTTAAACAATGGAGAAAAAGCGCACGCTAGTGGGTTTCTTTGGTTGCTTGGAGACTTCTCAGAACCTGCTGGGAATTGAACCCAGCACCTTCTCACTCTTGGGCGGCAAGCACTAACCACTGTTGTCTATATCAAGGAACAAGTTCTGAATTTAAAGAATCGGAGAGAAAGAAAGTCAAGTCACTGTAAGAATAAATCCTCTGTGAGCACTTTTCGTGTTGGTGGACGTTTTTCAATGACTTTTATTCTTTAACATTTTTTCAACGTTATATTGAATAAAAGTCCTCGCTGCTGCCAGCTGCTGCCTGAATGGATAGACATTTAAAAAGGAATAAAAAAGGATTAATACGTTTTTGGAAGGATCTTTTTTTCTGAGCAGCTTTTGGCCATGCAAAACTATTTCAAGGATAATAAATGAAAGGCAGTTATAAACTGAGGTTGTTGATTATATTTCAATTTTTTCCCCCTTTTCCTGGCTGTTATGTGAACTTGTTTCCCATAGAGAGAAACTCCTGACCACTCATGTGGACATGGTGCTGGGTCATGTGCCAGCTTTACTTAACACTTACACACATGCTGGAAACATGAAAGGCCTTTTGTGAGCGAACAGGACTAACTGTGTTCCTGAACGTGGTTATTACTGCACAGTCGTACCGAAACCTTGAGCTGAGCAGACGTTTCTCTTTCTCCGTTGTTCTAAATCTGCCCCTTTCTCATGAACTCCATGCTTGAGGTCAGTTTGGGGTCAGTCTGAAGTTTCTCTGCTTTTGGAAAAGCTACATGTCCATCCACTCCCAAGGATCTTGAGTTGTCTTCTCAAGATTTCTCAAGTCTTCTAATATAATCTTCGGAAGAATACACCGAAACACTTAAGGTTTTTTACTCTTTTGAGTCATAGTTCTTATCAGTGGTTGCTTAGTTTCTCTCTTTTAGTCTTTGTTTTTCTCTGTGGTTCTTGCTCGCAAAGAGTTTCTTCTACTGAGTCTTGGTTCCTTTCTGTGGTTGCTCCTTATTTATTTATTTATTTATTTTATTTCTTTGCAGTATTGCTTAATTTAAGCGAGTCCTCATGCTTTGTTCGTCCTCATGTTCTTGAGGAGCTTCTTTGTGCGTGTTTTATCTACTCTGCTTGTTTTACTATTGAAGCCTTGGTTCTTTTCTGTGGTTCTTACTTCTTGAGAGTTTTTTCTTTTGAGTTTCAGTTCCTCTAAGTGGATCCTCTGCATTTTCTTTACAGAGTTTTGTCCTACATGGACAGTCTTCCTGGAGCAACTTAGGGTTAAGGGTCTTGCTCAGGAACCAAATATGTTTGTGCTGAACCTGGGACCTCTTGGTCCATAGGTGAGTACCACCACCATCCCCCATAAAAGGTTTCTCTAAGATGTTTCTCCTCATGGTTTTTGAGTTTCTCCTTTTGAGTCTTGGTTCCACATAGTGTTTTAACAGAGTTTTGGTTCTTCCTCATGTTCTTAAGAAGTTTTTCCACATGAGGTCTGGTTCTTCTCTGTGGTTCTGATTCCCAGGCTGTTCCTTCTGTTGAGGCTTGAAGGGGTTCCTCCTAATCCTAAGGAGATTCTGCTTTTGAGTCTCCTATCAGTGCTTCTTTTTCCTGTCTTTAGAAAGTTGTCCCTTTTGAGTCTTAGTGTCTTTAAGATGTTTTTACTTTGAGACTTGGTTCTACTCACTGGTTCCTCCTCATTTTCTTTACGGAGTTTCTCCTTTTGAATGGTCTCATCCCATCTGCTTCATCATACATTTAGAATGTTTTTCCTTTTTGATTTGTAGTGCGCTCTACTTAGAGCTTCTCCTTTAGAGTCTTGGTTCTGGTCAGTGGTTCTTACTCATGTTCTGAGATTATTCTTCATTGCTGGCACTCATTCCAAGTCCTAGATCAGTAGGTCCCCCTGAGGTGTCCTTGAAAGTGAAAAGTGAAAGTGACTACCCTCGTCATTGTGAAACGCAGCACAACACAGCAAAATTCAACCTCTGTGTTTCACCTATACACACTCGTGCAGCAGGGGGCAGCTATCGAAAGCGCCCGGGGAGCAGTGACGGGGACAGTACCTTGCTCAAGGGTACCTCAGGGCAGCTAACCGGTGAGGGAATCCAACCCACAATCTTCCAATCCGGGGCAACTCCCTAACCACCAAGCCACGGCTGCCCCAGCGAGGTACCATCGAATATTGAGCGAGATACCATCCCCGTCACTGCTCCCCGGTAAAGTACAAAGAAGCATTTTGCTGTGGCTCACGCAGTGGAACAGTGGAGTACCTGACTGAATTGTGCAGGGAGCATTAAGGCCATAAGTAGAACTCTGTTAAACGTTATAGATCTCATTGACCGGATGAGGCGAGTTGAAGGAAACTGAAATGAAATGTTCTCCCATTTCTCTGACAGCACTTGTTCAGTGTATCTTATTTCTGTCATTCAGCTTTGTGTCAGGCTCTTGAACAGACTGGAGAGCTTGGAGTGTATCCCATATCTACAGAAGTTGATTATTAATGGCTCCATTACCATGTGTGCAAACATTTCTGGCCCAGTCACCGCAAAGGCCTGGATTCCTTACGGTTTCTCTGAAGAACGAATAGTATCTGAGGAGGCAGAGAACAGAGATCCCTGTAAGCTGAGATGTTTACTCAAGAGGGATTTGTTTGCACCAATTTAACTGAAATCACTGTCATGCCTCCAATTTTAGGGGCAAAATTCTGAAAATATTTAAGATTTATTGATTTTAGTTTGGTGTTTTAGTGACTGACATGGCTGACAGTAATCAAATATCCCACGACTTAAACCCTAAAAATTGGAAATTTTTTAAATTCTAAATATTGAGGATGGTGCTACAGTTCTGTTTCTGTTAATAACGTCATGCTTCACCACCAATCCTTTCAAGATTTCTGTTTTTATGCTTTTGCTATTTTTATGTCTTGAAGAATAAATATGGATAAATTTCAAAGCTTGCATAGTAGCCCAGGCTGAAGCCCAGCCACACATGTTGTTGCCATGACGCTTGTGTCAACAGATGTAAATGAAGTGAAAGTGAAAGCACACAGCATAGTGCTCAACAAAATGCATTCTCTGTTTTAACCCACACACACCATGCAGGTGGCAGCCACATCCGGCACCTGGGAACCTTAGCCTTAACACTATGTGATTGTGAGTTTCAGGAAAATTCACCACATTGACTCTATTTACAACACCACTAATGTGCCAACATGTCTAGGGAGAAATCAATGAGCAGCAAACCAACAACAGCAACAGCAAAGTGGAGCTCAGGTTTCAGGGGTTTGGTTGAGAGTGGCTACGATACTAGTATCCGTGACTGTATATGTGATGTATGACCATATTACGTCTCTGACTGGCTTGTGTTTTGCTCTGCAGGCTAAGCGCGGTCAGCACTATGACTGATGGGGACTACGATTATCTGATCAAGCTCCTGGCTCTGGGCGACTCCGGAGTGGGCAAGACCACCTTTCTGTACCGCTACACGGACAACAAGTTCAACCCCAAGTTTATCACCACCGTGGGCATCGACTTCAGGGAAAAGAGAGTGGTCAGTTTGCTCCTTCAGATTGTGCCCATTTCATTCTAAACACTGTTGATGTGGAACTGGTTCCTGAGTCATATAGGAGCTTTCAGGTCGTTGAGAGGGAGCAAGACATGGCATCTCTTTCTCCAAGTGGCTCATAAGTGTGTGTGTGTGTGTGTGTGTGTGTGTGTGTGTGTGTGTGTGTGTGTGTGTGTGTGTGTGTGTGTGTGTGTGTGTGTGTGTGTGTGTGTGTCCAAGGAGGGAGTGTGTGAGTGCGTGCGATGACATGTCATCTAGAAGGTCAAATGGGGTCGCAAAGTAGTTTTCACAGGTTCTCTTTGTGAGTTTGATTCTGATTCAGTGGTTCTGATTCAGTGCTTCTGATTCTGAGATGCTGATTCAGTGCTTCTGATTTTAGATTCTGATTCAGTTTTTTTTTTTTTTTTGGTTCTGATTCTGATTGAACAGTTCTGATGCTGCTGTTCTGGTTCAGTGCTTCAAATTCTTGGATTGGTTTCACTGCATCCGATTCAGGGACGGTCATTTTGAATTAGCAGTTATATTTCTGAACCTTATTCTGAAAATCCGATAATAATTCAGTGCTTCCGAATCTTAGATTCTAATTCAGAGGTTTTGAATCAGTAGATCTGATTCTAATACAAAGCTTTTTGATTAAGATTAAGTGCTTCTAAGATTCAGTTCACTGCTTCTGTGATTCTTAACAAACAGTTTCGACTGCAATTCCAGTGATTGTGAGTTACTGGGATTTTGGCTCAGAATCAGTGGATTGGATTTAAAGGTTCTACATGTGTGGTTTGGTCAAGCGATTCAGGAAGTGATCATTCAGATTCTGTGATTCTCACTCATTGGTCGTGATCTTCAGATTGTGAAATTCTCATTCTGATTCATTCTGACTGATTCTGAGGTTTGGGAACTTTCCTAGTTCGATTTCAAAATTCTGACTTTAGTTCTGAGGCTGAGGCTGATTCAATGGATTTGATTCAGAGCCTCTGATTCCTTCTCAGTGGTTCAGTTGCAGTCTTCAGTGAGTGTGTGTGTGTGTGTATGTGTGTGTGTGTGTGTGTGTGTGTGAGAGAGAGAGAGAGAGCTATAAGAAATGCATTTTGTGGCCTTCCACAAAAGCATGTGCTGAGCTGGAGGCACACACACACATACACACACACACACAGAAAGGCATGTGGGCTGAATGCAAATCACATGCAAACGGATGGACGCTGATGTCAAGTCGACTGTGTTGTTTTGATGAACCTGAATGAAGTGCAGCTCATGTTCATGATAGCTCTGTGATATTCATTCGCTGTGTATTATTTCTGGTTCCTGCTGATTTCTGGGGTGTGCAAGGAACTGAGCGAATCAAATCAGTAGGAAAAAGCAGCATTTTAATGAGTGGCGTGAATGTAAATGAGGTTAAAAATGCTGTGAAACTTCCTGTACCATCATCAGCTGAAAGTGAAAGTGACAACCCTTGTCATTGCGAGGTCACAGCACAGCACACAGTGAACCACAACGAAATTGGACCTCTGAGCTTAACTCATGCAAACGCCGTGCAGCAGTGTGCAGCTATTGAAAGCACCCGGGGAGCAGTGACAGGGACGGTACCTTGCTCAAGGGTACCTCAGGGCAACCTAGCGGTGAGGGAGTCGAACCCACAATCTTCTGATTCGGGGGCAACTCCCTAACCACCAGGCCACCGCTCCATAAAAAAAAATCATTGTATATTAAAATTATATTTTCCATAATCCTACAGAGCACCAGTTACCAACCATGTCATTGTTGATATGTATTTACAATTAATTAACATGTTTTCCATTATTATTATTATTAGATATTTACCATTATTAACCAATTTAATAGCACCCTTAACCACCGTCTGGCATGTTTGGCATATATATATATATATATATATAATATTCTGTTATGATATATATATATATATATATATATATATATATATATATATATATATATATATATATATATATATATATAATGATACACTGTTTTTGAATTATATAGTGCCTTTGCTCAAACTCAGGTCCTTTACAGACATGAGCCAAATGATGGATGGATGGATGGATGGATGGATGATGGATGGATGGATGGATGGATGGATGGATGGATGGATGGATGGATGGATGGATGGATGGATGGATGGATGGATGGATGGATGGATGGATGGATGGATGGATGGATGGATGGATGGATAGATAGATAGATAGATAGATAGATAGATAGATAGATAGATAGATGGACGTACAGACACAGAGAGAGAGAGAGAGAGAGAGAGAGAGAGAGAGAGAGAGAGAGAGCCCAGTAAGGTCAATGGAGAGATGCCCCCTGACTTCCCCCCCATAGCTATATACTATGTGTTTTATAATTTTTATGTGTGTGTGTGTGTGTGTGTGTGTGTGTTCTAGGTGTACAGTACTAACAGCCCCAATGGGACGACAGGAAAGGCGTTTAAAGTGCACCTCCAGCTCTGGGACACAGCAGGACAGGAAAGGTACCTCACGTGATGTTCATTCTCAGACTTTCCCCCCTTTTTAGAAAAACAAGTCACAATTAAAGTTGATTAATACATGATTTGGTGAAAAACCACTTTTTAAGCCATCAAGAAAGTTGTAAACTGCATATCTTGAAACACATTTCTGTTCATGTAAACATAATGCAATATTAAAATAAATACAAATAAACATGAGTGCAATGGAATATCATGAGATTTTAGTTTTTTAAGTTTTTAAAGTTCTAAATGTTTCTGTGAGGGAAAAAAAAAATCCCATTAGCGATTCGTTCGGTTTAATCAGCATCTCCTGATTTTGTTTAATAAAGGACTTTTGATCAACAAAGAGTTGGATATTAGTTCTTAATCCTGGAGGAAAGGTATGAAAATGTCAGAAAAAAGAAAAAAAATATTTTGTTTATTTGTTTTGTTTTGCTTATTTATTTGAATTTATTCCCTTATTTAAAACGATTACGCAGATATATAGAATAGAATAGAATAGAATAGAATAATCTTTATAATCTTTTATAATCTTTATTATAAAAGTCCCACGAATGGGAAATTTGGGTGTTACAGGGCTCTTTATGAAGAAAGACAGAAAGAATATAGAAAAATATATAAAAAGAAAAATATAAAGAAGGAGGACATCCATATATAAGAGCTATACATGAGCTATATATACATATACATATTTACATGGCAAGAAAAAATGTAGATATAAAGAAATTAAGAATATAAAGACAGGATATGACATATATATTAATTTTCTATGAATAGTTTAAGAATTTTCACACAATTTTTGTTATTTTTAGGACTCTTTAATGCTCTGTAAAGTAACTAAACGGTTTAAAGTTTAAAAACGTTGCTTCCGAATCAGTTTTTTTTTTTTTGATCCTCACACCTTCCCAGGCAGGCAGCTGGATATCCAGAAACGGAGGGTCATATGATCCTGTGAAGAGCTGGATTGGCTCAGAAACGGGGAAAGTATTTCTGAGCACATGAGTCATTGACGTCCTTGCACTATTTTTAGAGCGAAGGTTTGAGAAATTAGTCGTAGGACTTGAGCCGAAGCCCAAAGACGGCGCTACTTTCGGCGGATCTGCAGGAGTGTCCGCGTAGTTTCATTCCTATTTTTAACCTTACAGGAGGAAAAAAATTGCTCTCGCATTAGTATTCGTAGGCCATTTCCGCCTCCATTGCTTATTCAACACGAAATGATGCTCACTCTTGGAACAAAACCTCATATCTCCACATTACAGGAAAAGCAATCTTTCTAAAATTCATTAATATTTTTCAGTATAGTAACCCTCACCGTCACTGCAGGTTCAGGAGCCTGACGACGGCCTTCTTCAGAGACGCCATGGGCTTCCTGCTGATGTTTGACCTGACCAGCCAGCAGAGCTTTCTGAACGTCCGCAACTGGATGAGTCAGTAACCGCGCCACTCTCTTTATTCTGAATGAAAACAAGGAAATATTTCACCCAGACACAGTTAATGTTCAATGAAATGTAGTTAAAAGTTGAATTAAAAGCCAAAAATTAATATTCAATTAATAGCAGTAGTCAAAAATGTACTGCCTAACCCAGCCGGGATAACGGGGCCTGTCCCAGTGCTCACAGGGTGAAAGGTGGACAAACACCTTGGACAGGTCTGCTCTTCCTAAATTGAACAATTTCTTTTGGTTTAGACGTGTGCATAAAGAAATGTAACTGAAAATAAAGTCATTATCCCAAGTTCCAAAATAAATATTAAATATTAATATCTAAAACGTATTTCTAATGACATTAAGCTTCAGATCTGAATAATATTTTCATCCCAAATACATTTCTAGGAAATGTCATGTCCAAAACCAAATTCTAGGAAAATTCATACCCAAAATGAAGTTTCAGTAACATTAATATAAAAAATGGAAATGTAGCGACATTTATATCGGAATGAAATGTGATAGCCATTAAATCACCCTAATAAAGTGAATTTCTTATAAAGATTATACCTGGAAAAATTCTACTGAGTTTAATATCAGAACGTCTGGATAAAGTTAACATTCAGGATTAATTTCTAATAAAAGAATAACACTTGAATGATATTTTAGTAAAGTTGGAATAAAATGAACCCACAATGTGGAATGACGTTCTACCAAAAATTGACATCTAAAAATTTTCGGAAACACTAACAATCGGAATAAAATTGCATTAGTATTCTCTGCACAATTGCATTTTTTTCATTATTTAACCATTTGGACTGAAATTTGAATGAAATGAACGTCTTAGAATTGATTTTAAAAATGCAGCTCAAACGTGGATCCAGCTGTTGACAAGAACAGGAACGTAATATTTCTAACGTAATATTTCAGCATGTTTTTGTTCTTAAGCTTGTGTCTGATTCAGCCTGTGCTGTAGCTCGACCGGAAGCACTGGGTGGTGAAGATTTCCATCGACTGCTTGATTCTGAATCCTGACTGTTTGTGATTCGTGTCTGAGCAGGTCAGTTACAGGCGAACGCTTACTGCGAAAACCCAGACATCGTTCTCGTGGGCAACAAAGCTGACCTGGCCGACCAGAGGGAGGTCCAGGAGAAGCAAGCGAAAGAGCTGGCGGATAAATATGGGTAAGTGTGTGTATGTGTGTACTGGGTGATGGTGGAGATGAAACTCTATCATTTAAAAGCCGAATGATTCGGCATGTGTGTGTATATGAAAAGTGAAAGTGAAAGTGAAAACCCTCATTGCGAGGTCACAGCACATGTGAACCACAACGAAATTGGACCTCTGCTTTTAACCCATGCACACAAGCACCGTGCAGCAGTGGGCAGCTATTGAAAGCGCCCGGGGAGCAGTGATGGGGATGGTACCTTGCTCAAGGGTAACTCAGGGCAACCTACTTGTGAGGGAATCGAACCCACAATCTTCCGATGCAAGGGCAACTCCCTCACCATATTCTTTTTTTTTTCATTTAACATTTATTTAACCAAGATGTTAGTGAAGTGAAAGGCAAGTGAAAGTGACTATTTGTCATCAAATCACAACAAAATGTGCAGCAGGGTAACAGTGATGGGGACGGTACCTACTCAGGGGTAACCTACTGGTTTGGAACTCATGTTCTTCCAATCCTGGCTGCTAGTCTTAATTCAGCAGGCCATGCCTTCTGGTTTAGTGTGATTGTAATCACACACTTGTAATTACACACTTTCCACGATTGACTCAAGTGCTCAAGGTTGTTTTTTCTTATTGTCTGGAAACAGTTCCACATTTTCAAGAACCATCAAGCTATTGCAGTTTTGCACGACACCATTTCCCTGGGGTGAGTTTGGTGTGTAGGAACTAGAGTGACCTGCACAGACCCTTGTCCTCAGTATCTCTGAGCACCTTTGGAAACACCATTATTCCCAGACCTTTCCATCCGAGCCCGATTTCAAAGCTGCTCTTACCTTCTTTTTGTGCAGGGCCATTTGGTAGGGCTTAATGATAGTCTTAGATGATGAGTAGTAGATCTAGTTCTTCAGTGTCGAAGATCAAATCAACAGTATGCATTCCTCCCCTCTCCAGCATCCCTTACTTTGAGACGAGCGCTGCCACGGGTGCCCAGGTGGACAAGGCGGTGGTCACTCTGCTGGATCTAGTGATGAAGAGGATGGAGCAGTGTGTGGACAAGCCTGCATCCGACACCCAGAGCGCCGACGGCACCAGCAAGCTGACTGCCACCCCTGCCACCGAGAAGAAATGCGCCTGTTAGAAATGCAAGGCCCCGACTCCGTCCCTGCAGTGCTCCCCCTCCGTTGGACAAACATGGAGTTGCAGCTCAGCCCCTTTTGCGCTGATGTGGTCGTGGATAGCCGAGGCTCTGGACACCTTTTGGTCCAGCCCTGTCTGTCCTGGCTCACTGAATTTAGGAAGTCTGAACGTTGGGTTTTTTTTGTTGTTTTGTTTTGTTTCTTTCCTCAAAATAAACATAT
This sequence comes from Hepsetus odoe, assembly GCA_017165825.1. Classification (NCBI taxonomy): domain Eukaryota; kingdom Metazoa; phylum Chordata; class Actinopteri; order Characiformes; family Hepsetidae; genus Hepsetus; species Hepsetus odoe. The sequence goes on from CM029381.1 coordinate 434,558, forward strand.
CTTTAAAGTAGGGGTTGCACCACCCACCTTTACCGAATGAATGTTTTTAGTCCTCATTTTCATAAATTGTGCCTAAATTTACAGTTACGTGTCGAAATATCTTGTGTTCCAGGGTTAGGGTTACCACTTAACTCCCAGACTAGCGAAATTGACAAGGCCAGATTTCTGAAAGGAGATTAAGACTTACCCCGAAGTCTGGACCATTTTATTAGTACAAAAGGCCAACAATGCCTCATTTCTCAGACGAATAGTGCTGATCCAGGATCAGTTCATGCCCTTACATTTACAGCATTTAGTGGACACCCTTGAAGTGGAATTCAAACCTGCAACCTCTTGGTTGGTAGGTGAGTATCCTACCACTAGACCACCACCATCCTCTTCATTATGAAACAAATAGCATGAACTGATTCTCCAACAGTTCCATGCAAAAGGCACATTTGAAAGTAAAATTACTTCCTCTTCCTCTTACATCCTGTTACTTACAGTTCTACAAAGTCATACAATGTTGCACATTGTTCATTTGTTTCCCGCAATTATTCACAAATAAGTTGGAAATATGCCGATAAATAAATTTAGTAAAATTTTATGTTCCTTGTAGAAATTGATTGACCTGGTCTGGGATCAGTACCCTGAGGGATTTGCTATATACGGGCCAACAATTGCACATGGGAGCTATGAATTATAATGCTAGCTAGAGCTAGCTATCTATAGCTAGCTATAAAGCCCAAAAAAGCTGTGTTTGGTAACATTTTATTGTAGGCTGGCATCCACATATGCCTTTTAAAAGAACAGACATGAAACTACATAAGTGCTTTTCAACAAACGTCCATTGTGATTGGTTTGCAACTGATGAAATTAGCATTAATGGTAAACTTATTTTAAAAAATACATTTTAACGTCAGTTACAAAAAGCTTATGTAAATTTTGTGCAGCCTATGAGCACGACTCTGCAGTTAAGTATTTTGAAATACTCATGTAGATGTTTAAAAAATGGACGTACGATATACAATTGCAGTCCCTCTTGGGTCCTGAAGGGGCGCTAAACAAGACCCAACCCCTGTCACTCAAAGCAATCTGTTACTTGAAGTTGCTAAGAAAATGTTGCAAACATTTGACTTTTGTAATGCTTCGTTTGACAGGGTTTGCCTTTGTCCAAACACTCAGACTAAACTTGTATTTCAGTGGGTTAGTCATAAGGTCCAAATGTCCAGTAGCAGCCTTTTTTTTTAGTTTGCTTTATGATACATTGAACTTTTCTTGTTGTCTTCACAAATCCACCGTCCTCCTGAATGTAAGGAACATATTGGTTAATTTCCTTCTGTTAAATATTCACCAAGACATGTGCAGCCGACCAGTATTTAAAGGTATTTGGCATTTATTTCTCACATACATTGATTGAATCGTTATTAAGGCTTTAACGTTAGTCTGGTTTAAAATCAAAGTCTAGTCAAACTGTCGAGACATACTTTTTCTTTTCATTGGTGACTCAGAGCTACAAAGCTAATGTAACAATTTCAGCACAGACCGTGGGAAGGTAATCTCTCGTAGACTTGCTTATGTGGTTTCTGCCACTGATATTTTAAGGTGGCAGATTTCTAAAAACTCTTCGCAGTTCAGAGGTCAGTCTATCATTTATCCAATGGCTACTTTGTATGAGGTACAGTTGACTCTTCAAATTGTGCAAACTATGGATACGGCCCGTGTTAACCCTTATTGCTGCTAAACAAACACGTTCAATCAAAAATTATGGCATATTTTTTGGTTGGAGCCATGTAGGAATCATACGACCAGGTGATAGAAGCTGGTCTGCAGACATAGAGCCACCAAAAGCAGGGAGCACTCACCCTGTGTTGCTTTCAAACTTGGACAAAAGTAAATTAGCATTGCTAAAACTGAATTAGCAGTAACACTATCGCAGACTGCTGATTTGTCCATTTTAAGTTACTTATTAGGGACAATAACCTTGTTAATTGGCTACTTTGGGGTGGTGGGAGAAATGGGAACTGAGAAATGGCTTGGCACTTTCATGTTCACATCACCTAGTGCTTTGTTGGATTGCAGGGCATAGGGCATCATTTGGGACAAGGCCATAAAGTGAAAGTGACTATTTGCCATTGTGAAAGCACCTGGGGAGCAGTGAAAGGGATGGTGCATTGCTCATGTGTACCTCATGGCAACCTTACTGCTCCTGCCATGATGCTGATGCTGCCATGCTGGAAGAGTAAAATCTAGAACATTCGCCCTTAAAGTTCTACCATATCTTTTCAACACTTTTATTTTTAAGACACCCTGAAACAGAATCAGCTTTCTGCTGAGTCCTTCCCGAGACAGAATGATGATAATTATTCTCCCTTGGACTCTCAGCAATGGCTGGCTTGTCATCATCAGGGAATAGACTCCCAAGACAGCGTAGGGTGGTCAGGCAGTTAAGACAGATGGAAGAGAGGCTGAGAAACACATGAGAAACATGGTCCACAAAATCCTTTCTGGGCTACATTTCGAAACCCGACATGCTCTGGGATCTGGGTACCAAAAGTCCTTCAAACTGATAATTTAGAGTGTGAAATAAATCCATGCTTAGTCACTTTCATCTGTTTATTGGCCTGCATAATCAGTGTGGTGATGATAATCTTGTTTACAGAAGTGAAGTAAGACCTGCCATGTAGACGATCTGAGCAACAAAAAAAAAAAGCGTCCATCCATAGAAGTGCCCCCTTCCATTCTCTTCAGTAATAGTGCTGTGACAAGGCTCTTGCAGGGTAAATACACTGGAGCCAGAGTGGCCTACTTGCACAAACATCGCTTGTTATTCACTGCACAATTGAAGATTTTTAAAGTGCACTTTCTCAAAAGGAGCCTCTTGGGTCTGTAACAGACTTCAGTAGTATTAATCCAGGCTTAACCCCATTGGTGTACTTCATTTTTCTATGCTAGAAACATTTTGTCCATGACTCCTTAGTGCCAAAACAAAAGCCTTGTGCCATATTCCTCCCACTTCCATCAGCTCAGACCTGCAGAGTTACTGAAAGGCTTGGCGTTTGCTCCCAATTCACTGACGTTTAAGTCGAGTTGACACTGTTGGGAGGTCTCCTTTTTTGCACGCTACTTGAAGGGGCATTCTGGCCTAAAACGAGTTCAACGCTGTAACATCCCTCTGCCTCTTTTGAAATTCCCCATTTTTTTACACTTTCCATGGTCAGTGTTGTCTTGCTGCAATGCGCTATGCGAATAGGAATCCCTGTGGTGTCAAAAAACCCTGACTGCCAGCCTAACATCTGAGAAAGCTTGCTCCAATTTGCATCTTGCCAGTTTTCTTCTTGTTCTTGCCTTTGCAAAGACAGTTAGAAGAGTCCAAGCCTATAACGAGAAGGCCAAACATTTCAAACAGCCTTTGTGCAATTTGTGGTTCCTCTCAAATTGGAGATACATCCAAAAGGGGGTTCTCTGGAGAAGCTCCCTTGAACCAACCATAAAGGGGGGTCACAAAAATGTTGCTCTGGTTCAGTCTTCTGTTGTGGCTGGAGTGCCCCTTTAAGACAGAGTCAACAGTTGGCTTTTGCTTTCCACGATCCTTGGACCAAACAGTCCCATTATAAATGAGAGTTACCCTTTTCAGGACGATACAGGACCGCCTCGTTCAAGAAAAAGAACTAGCTGATATGTACGTCTTAACTCCAGACCCTTCTTTAAAAAGTTTACATGGAATGATTCTCTTGTTGTGCCTGTATAGCTCTACTGACCAATGACTCTGTCCGATCCTTTGTACCAGTTGTGAACTCTTAGATATTTTATTGCATAAAATATATATTTAACAAAAAAAAAGAGAAAATATATTAGGTATGAGTAGGATGTGTAACAGTATACCAGGTTAACATGAACTCAGTTTTCTTTGAGAACAGTTATGAGTGTTCTGTATGTTGCTAATGAATAAAGAAAAAAAAATACATTGTTAGACTATTGCGATGCCTGCGGCTCTGTATGTTCAAGGCTGAGCAAGTGTGTGAGTGTGTGTGAGCAAGCACTTACCCATTATTTCTGGACTCAAGTGTGTTTTAGCGCATTATAGCATGAACTGATGGGGAATATGCTTTTTGCGAGTGGGTTTTTGGCCTTTTCCTGGGTCTACAGATATATGTCATCCCTTTTCAAGACAAGACCTAGGGTTGTTGGATGGGAGCCAGGGTGTCTCAGCAGTTCTTTACCTTGCTTAAAGGGCTCGAACCAGCTTTAGAGGAGTATGGGATTCATTTTCATGACCTAATCTCTATCTGCTGCATCTGTAGTGCTCGGCCAATTGTAATTTCAATGTTTCCCTGTTCTTAGAAACACAGAAATAATACATTCGTCAAATGAGCAGCAGTAAATGAATGAATTCTTGATCAATCCATGGAAGCTATTCTTTTCGAAGGTTGCCAGTCCATTTCAAGGCAGGCTACCTCAAAAGGGGTCAATTTTGCAAGCGTGTCTATAGATCATGGAAGGAAACCCTTGCAAATATGGGGGAAAAAAAAACCACATAGGACCCAGGCATCAGCACAGGGAGACAGAACGAACATCTGTGGTAACCAATCGCAGGCCAAAGATGCAGCAGGTTTAGTGGGTTTAGTATTTCTTTAAACGTGATGGTGTTGAGAGCACATTACCTGGTTAAAGTGTAAATTCTATTAGGTTTCATTGCTTGAGATTATCTTGAATGATATTTTGGCAAAAAAGTATGCTTTGCACAGCCGTGTTCCTTTAAAGCGCCATCGTTTTTTTGTATATTTCCAAATGATGTTTAGTGCATTTTCCAAATGGCTTATGGCTCAGTTTATGCTCTCACCTTTTGTTTTCTTTTATATCAATCAGTAAATAAAGTTTTCAAAACCAAGGAACTTGCAGTTGCTTTTGATTTTAGCATTTTACTGAATTCTCTAATAGCACTTATTCAAATATAAATACATGTCTTAAGTATGAAGACGATACAGTGGTGGCAACTTTGTGAAGCCTTTAGAATTTAAGTTCATGGGAACCATGTCCTGACATTTTCCTTTAGAATTTGCTGGTTTAATCAAGAACAGCAAGCCTCCCTGGCAGAGATGCAATAAAAATGCTGCCACCACCATGATGGATAGATCATTATATCATCTAAATATCTTATTTTGACCAAAACATTATATTTTGGTCTCATCTGTCCACAAAACATTCAAAAAGCTTTCTTGCTTGAGATCTTTATCCAACTGAAGATTTTTTTGCAACCCTGCCATGCACATCACTGTTGTTTTAGGTTCTCCTGATGGTGGATACCTGAACTTTAACTACTGTAGGAGAGACCAGTACCCTGCATTATTTAGAGACCTTTGGACACTAGTTGTTAGCAATCTTCACTGGCTGTGCCCCTTCTGTAAAGGGTAATGATAGTCTTGAATCTGTCTTGATTATGGATTTATGGAGCCCACATGTTGGAGAAGGTGGCACTGACGAAAAGACTGGAGGCGGCGCTGGAGGTGTCAGAGCTTAAGGTGCTGAGATTTTCGTTGGGTGTGACGAGGATGGACAGGATTAGAAATGAGTATATTAGAGGGACAGCTCAGGTTGGACATTTTGGGGACAAAGTTAGAGAAGTAAGGTTGCATTGGTTTGGACATTTCCAGAGGAGAGACAAGGATTATATTGGGAGGAGGATGTTAAAGATGGAGCTGCCATGAAAGAAGAGAAGAGGAAGACCAAAGAGGAGGTTTATGGATGTGGTGAGAGAGGACATGCAGGGGATCAGTTTGAAGGAGAAAGATGCAGAGGACAGGAAGAAATGGAAACAGATGATCTGCTGCATTGACCGAAAAAAAAAATGGATTTATGGAGTCCAAACTCTTTTGACACTTTTTTCCAGCCTGATGGAGATCAACATCTCTTTTCTGAGCTTGTCAGAAGGATAATTTGTTCAGTGCATATAAAGGTGCTTTGTGAATATCAGACTTTGAAAGACCTTTAAATAAAACAATGTCCTGATCATCATGGCCTTGATTGAAAAAACCCAGATTAACTGTTAATCCTAAAGTTTCACATACTTTTACCAATCACATATCTGTAACATTAGATTTTCCTCCAATAACTGAGCGAGTATAATATGTCCGTCTTTTTAAAAGTTTTTAAATCTCTTGATTTGTTTTCAGGACATGAAAACCTGATTAAGTTTTAGGTCAAATTGATTCAGATTTTTATATTTACCATTCAAACGTAATATTGGATCATTATCCTCAATAAACAAACTTCTTTTAGGAACTGTGTGAAAAATGTTTCAAATATTGTCTAAATTATCAAAACTTTTTAAAAGTTAGTAAACTTTCATTCTGCACTATAACACAAGATAGATAAACTAGGGCACTTGTTAGCTCTTAGACATGATTCCAGGTCCATTATGAAGACGTGTGCAGGTTTAGTCCGAGTTTAAATGGTTATTTTCCAAGCACTGATGCCATGAAATTTGTTGAAACCCGATAAATGTTGAAATAGCTCATGAAGCAATAACTGTGCTGTCACTACGGGTCTAATGCTAATCAAACATTTCACACTTCCCTCAAATTATATGTTTAATGTGGTTCCTAAAGACAAAGATACATGCAATATTCAGGCTCCACACGAGCTTCATCATAAGCTTTCACACGATTCTAGCTCTAATGGAAATCTAAAGAAACAAACATCTTGACTTCATTAGAATGGATACATTTGGCTTTAAAAGAAGACAAAAACAAGCTTGTTGAGCAACCGGAACCAAATTTATTTGCTAAAAACAAGGGAGCATGGGCTAAACCCAAAAAGTTTTACAAGCAGCCTCAACCAGGCCCACTGGCTTTGCATTTATTGTTTCCTGTAGGTCATGGGGAAGTTGCTAATGCTCTTTATGGGTCAACACTGACATCTAGTGGACTGGGATGCACATCACGTGTTCTACAGTAATGTGAAAAATTCATGAGCCAGCCTTCATCTGATATGTATACTTTATATGTGGACTTCTTGTATTTATTTATATTTTTTATGTATTGTTTCATGAAATACAAAGTTTTTGGCTCTCACTTTCAGGGCAGTCCCTGTACCTGACCTGTTTCAGAGGCAGAAGCAGTGTGGGACTCTCAACTCAACTCAGTGGAACCAGAAGGCAGCCAAAAGAAGAGCTCTGGAACGTCCTTCAAGAAGAAGCCTGGAGAACTGTCCCTGAACTCAAACGACAAGAAGAGAGTTCAGGCTGTGCTGAATAATAACGATGGTCAAATCAATTATAGACAGCTGGACTATACATTCTTTTTGTATGAAAACTCTTTACCTGTTTGTTTGCAATAAACCACTAAGCATATATGGCTCAAGACTTTTGCACAGCACTGTATGTTCTTTAAGTGCTCCTGCTTTTGTATTTCATTTGGTTCGTGCTAAAAACTTTACATTCATTAGTTGCTTATCTACCACTATGTGAAACCATTTTTGAAAGAAGTCCCGATTAAACATCTCTCCATTTCCAAAGTCTTTCCATTTTAAGTCCAACTATTCCTTTTGTGATGACAGTTTAACTCAAGCCTCTTGGTCCAGAGAAGATTTGGTCCAACAACCAAGAACGGTAAGGTGGCTAACTATGAAATAATGCTGACGGAGACAAGCTAGCATGGCGGCATTGGCGTAGAAATGTAGCGTTAGCTCTTGACCTCGTCCTCAGCTTAACCATACAATAAATAGCTTAAAAGATCCCAAAGTCCATTCATAAGAGTCTTAAACCAGACAAACACCCAACTTTAATTTCTAGACCTGGCGTCCTAGCCTTTCATTTTGTGCTGACACAAAACAAGCTCTATTATTGGCAAAGGAAAACCTATTTACATTGCCTTTAGAGCATATACACCTTCAGAAAGAACTGGAAAATTAAATAGAAACAAAAGTTTGCATGTCTAGACAAGTGTCCATGAATTCTTAACGACCTGCTAACCCTTTAAGTAGCCATAGGTAAGCTTATGCTCTGTAAATACTGTACATTTAGGAGTTGTTCACAAAAATACTAATGACAAGAATCCCCCCAATATACTTTAAATCTTAATCCCCAGGTGCAAACATTGTTTTCATGCATATATTGTCCATTAAAGGGACATTTTTCTCTGGCAGACGTTCCTCTATTGCTGGGTGCTGTTTTGGGCCATTTTGTGTCCCGTTAATTAATGTGACCCATCTGGCGGTTGTACATTCACTGTTTTTAGGCCGAACAGTTCCGATCCGTCAGATTTGGATTGAGATGCTCTCCTCTTCTTCACTCAGGTCTAGTTTAATGTTATCCAGGGCCTGCCTCATCATCATCGAGCCCTTCCTCCTACAAAGTGAACAAATATACAAACTCAAAAAGGGGCAAAATACCTCCATTTTAAGATCTGGGAATATAAAAGTGTGCAGAGAGCCAATCAGCAGTTTGCATTTGCAAGCGAGTGTTCCTATTGGCTCTAGAATTGAAATTAGTTATAAACAGGAATGGATCCTTTCTGTTGTGGGTGATATCGATATGATATTAAAAACTTTCAGAAAACATTTCCTGCTTTGTTTTTTTTTTATATTGTCTTCATTCTGTTACAAATATTTGCCTTGTTTTTAATTAGAAATATGAATTCTAATCAGATTCACAACAGATTCATTGAATTTATTTCATGCTGATATATACGGTCAGTGTTTGCAGCGATTCATTTTTACGTTGACAAATAAAGAGTTGGCTCGGAGACAAATTAGATCATTCAGCCACTATTTAAACTGCAGACAATTTTTAAAATGTAGGACATTTAACTGGGCTAATGAAGATGGTTTTATGGTATTGATTCAATTATTGACAAAAAAATGTAAAGAGACCATTGTGATTCGAATTAAGAACAGCTGATCGGCTGTCCAACAGCATGTTATTAGTTTCAGCTACTAAATATATCAGTAAAGAGCGTTTCTGGTTCGGTGTTTAAAATGCTGGAAGAGATATTGTTCAGGAAACTGTTGATTTTTACTGCGCATGTGTGTGAAAGTGAAAGTGACTATTGGTCATTGTGAACACACAGCACATGGTGAACTACAAGGAAATGCATTCTCGGCATTAAACCTGCACACATCTTACAGCAGTGGGTAGTCATATCCAGCACTGGGGAGCAGTGATTGGGACGGTACCTTGGTCAAGGGTACCTAGGGTGACCTACTGGTCCAGGATTTGAACCCATGACCTTCCGACCCTGGGGCCTTTTCCCTAAGCAAGAGACCAGTGTGTGTGTGTGTATGATAACTCACTTAGTCTGTAACTGCAGGTCCAGCACTTGCTTCTGTAGGCGGGCGCTAGCCTCCCTCTCCTCGGTCAGCTCTCTCTGTGTGTGTCTGTACTGACTCTCCCGACGACTTGCCAGTTCCTCTGCCTCGTTCAGCTGCCTCTTCAGGGAGCGCATCCGCTGAGTAATCTAAACACACATACACACACACACCATTATATATGTAGATAAAGGCTGGCTCCTCATACTTGGCACCATTTCTGTAAGATATATAGCATGAAAAACACTTTTCATTTGATCTCCATGTATGGAATGGACCTCATAAAAGTTTGAAATTAAGATTTAATTAGCAGTCTTAGTAAACATACTGTAAAATTCACAAGAAAGATTTGTTAAACAAATTCACTCATCTGGTTCACTTAGGTGAAAATATCCACCATTAGCATATGATAAAATTGCTTAGACAATTGTTATTGTCTCCATCTAGTGGTGCTTACAAAGAACTGCATCTGTATGCTGCCCTCTGGTGTAAAAACATAGAAATGTACCAGATCTTTTTGCTCATTGGAGATTTTGTGCTCTTCATCCAGCTGCTCGGTGAGCTCCATAACCTTCCTCTCCAGCCTGCTGATGGTGTTGTTCAGGGTCACTTTACTCCTGAAGGAGGAATGCATGGTTAGGGTGTATAGCCACAAAAGTACAAAAAATCTGATTTTATGCACCAAATATTCTAGAAAAAAATGTTGAGCCCCACATTTCTTCATATTTTGCTTCCACTTGTATTTTTAATATCTTTTTGAGGAACAGTTCTCCAGATCTTCCTGAAGGACAGTGTTTTTGTCTCTCATTTTCAGTACAGTCTCTGTTCCTGAGCAGTTTGATTGTTCTGTGTTGGTTAATCCACACAGTGATCTACGTCTGAACCTTCAAGCAGAACAAAGTCTCTCATTTGAAGCAGTGAAAAAAAGGTGCAGATGATTCCAGATGATCAGGTGATTTGTCTACTGCTGATGCTGAACACTGAGCAAATGAATGCTGCACAAAATGTAAGGAAACGAGGGGCTCAAGGTTGCAATAACGTGTATTGTAAGTGTTTGCTGTAAGTAAGATCACTAGAAATGTTATACCTCTCCTCAGCTCTGAGTGCATTCTCCAGCTCTTTAGCTCTGGTTTCTGCTTTAGTGATGACATGTTCATGGACTCTGTTGTTTTGCAGCTCCTCAATCTCACCATTCAATTCTCGAATCTGATAATTAATTTGCATCTTCATCAACATCTTTATCACTATTAACATTAAATGGCCAAGAAATGAAAGTCAAGCTAAGAATGTTCCTCCTCCAGTAAAGTTACCTGTCTCTCCAGAATGACCTTCTCACACTCCAACTTGTCATTGAGGTCCTTCTCCTGAATCAGCTTCACCTGCAGCTGTTCACACTGAGAAGAAAACACAAAAGTTTCAAATCCAACACAAAGTAGCAACTGGTGTCAGCATGAGAAGACTGATTTGTAGCACTGAACTGAACTCAGTCAAATGAATGAAAGACCCAAAAGCCTGATGGTGAGACACAAAAATGAACATTTTCATTCTTTACACCCTGCATGACCAACAAAAGGGAGGCTACACTCATGCCCTCTACAGCAACATATTGCGCATGAGCTTTCAGACTCAAAAGTTGCAACTGGTGTCAATATTTTATTTAGTAGGACTAGGGCTTACAGTTTTACGTGTTTTTTACTGAATGATTATATGGACAAAAGTAATTGGATATGTGGCTTTAACTCCTACAAAAACTTAATGATCTCATGGAATTGCTTCCTTTCTGCAGAATTGACAACTTCCACTCTTCTGGAAAGGCTTTCCACAACATTTTGGAGGGTGGATGTGGGAATATCCATTTTATACCCATTTATCATTTGCAATTACATGGATTATCTTGCTGGACTGACTTATCGCAACAGTGACACCTTATAAACTACAAATCTTTTCACAGCATTGCTAGGTATAGGATTTTACTGACCACTAGTTCTCAATGGGATCAAGGTCTGGGGAGTTTCCTGGCCATGGACCCAAAACTTTGATGTTTTGTTCTCTGAGACACTTAGTTCTCACTTTTGTCTTTTGGCATGGTGCTCCATCATGCTGGAAAAAGCACTGTTCTTCACCAGACTGTTCTTGAATGGTCAGGAGATGTTGCTCTTGGAGGATATTTTGGTTCCATTCTGTATTCATGGCTGTGATGTTTGGAGAAATTGAGTGAGCCACACCGGCTGAGTAGCTCTACACATTGCTTCTCTCTTTGAAGTTCTTGACGTTCTGGTAAATGGTCGATTAGGTGAAATCTTACCAACAGCAATGTCTGTGCCTGTGAAGCCCTTTCATGCAAAGCAATGCTGACTGCATGTGTTTCTTTGCAGGTAACCATGGTTAACAAAGGAAGAACAATAATTTCAAGCACCACCCTCCTTTTAAAGAATCCAGTCTGCTATTCTAACTCAATCAGCAGGACAGAGTGATCTCCACCCTTGTCCTCCACAACACTTTGGAAGGTCGTGGGTTCAAATCCCAGACATGTATATTGCCCTGAGGAACCCGTCAGCAAGGTATCGTCCCCAGCAATGCTCCCCGGGTGCTTTGTATGCCTAGGATATGCATTTCATTCCATGTGTGCTACACTGTATGCTCACAATGAAAAATTGTCACTTTTACTTCATACCATTGGTTCCTTTGGACTCACCCTGCATCACCACTAAAACCAAAAGAGAGGCTACAATCATACCGTCTACAGCAGCATATAGTACCTGAGTGTCCCCATTAAAACAGCAATGTATTTCCACATAGTAATAAAATGCTGGTCTTTTAAAAGGCCTTTGTTGACAAANAAAAAGTCTTGTTACATTTTCAGGGGTGACACCGATGAAAATGAGTGGAATAAACTTTAATAAATGTTCATGTTTAGGTTAAAGTCAATAAATTTAACTTGAATGTGATTGTCTATACAGATGTTACTGATGACGAAATGGACTCAATTTCTTAATAAGGATAAAAAAAAAAACTTCTATAAGTAAAAACTAGAATGTCCACTGCAATTAGTAGGAATAAAATTCATAAAATTCATTCCATGCCAAAACATAAATATGCCAAAAAATGACAATAAACTATGTTTCTGACAATAATTCACATTTTCATGGTTTAAAAAAACTCTTTCAAAATAAAAATCAGTCGATTTATTGCACAGTACAAAAATGAAATATACAAAATGTAAAAAAAAAATTAAAAGACGAAAATAAAATTACTACATATAAAATAATTTCATATAAAGCTAATATTTAGTTTTACTAATTTACTTTTTTAGTTATACAGTGTCAGAGCAACAAGAGCCTGCATTTTTGAAAACACCCTGCCATGGTCTGAAATGAATGTGTGAGGTTTTAATCCTGCAGTTGGCAGTTTTCTTATTTGGTGTACATAATCTTCCACTACTTGTTAGTCAGGGTGTGCCACATCAGAGCATACAGCAGGCATACATTTTAAAAAAGCACAAGTGATTACAAACGTGTGTATATCAAGAAAGAAAAATAAGTTTAACGGTTTCGCAGTGAATTGTACAGTACTTTAATTCACGGCCAGCGATCAGACTAAAGGAGCCCATTAGCCTGTAAGCAGTCTTACAGCCGGCTGGCTCACTGACCAGCCAAGTTACAGTTAAGAAAATGAGTCCCAGTAAAAATAAAATGATATCCAGTAACCGGGCAGCAGTGATGGGGACGGTAGCTTGCTCCTTGATGACACAGGGCGACATACCGGTCCAGGACCTTTCAATTCTTGGGGCCTAGAACCCAAACACTAGACCACCACACAATGACATTTCTATCATAAGTGATATTTAAATAGCCACAATTCAATTAAGAAAATGGAAAATTCAGTGGTCACAGCACCTTGACTACTACTACCGATTTTTGCTGGTGACATTAACCGTGTGTAACCAGTGCAGTGAAGATGATTCAGATTTTTCTGCCCAATTACAGTAAACAGAGTTTGGACAGATTAACACTCACACAACCTCACAGTCTCGTGGGAGTGGGAGCCAGAACGTCTCGTACCAGAGTTACTTTAGCCGTGACCGGTAGCGTGATGACTAAACAAAGTACCTTCACTGCAGGAATGCTGAAATGCTCCGTTTCCCACAGCAAGCCACTAAATAATTTCTCCAAAAATGGAAGTGGTCAGGAAATGTGGGTGGGTATGGACTGCAAGTGGGGGCAAACCACAGGGCAAATCCACATTCCTGCACAGATCTGCTTCAATAACACAAAATCCAGAACGGGACATCCACCACGCTGCAGCCCAGAGCTGTTTTGGAAGTAATCTGCTGCAAAAGCAGGGTCCAGCAGGAACTTTTTCCCAAATTTGCCCAGAGCATACTGGACATACGTGCTTGTGCGCTTAACTAAAGCTACGTTTTAAAAAAGCACATCAAGTGATTACAAACGTGTGTATATCAAGAAAAAAATCAACAAAACATGGCATTTAAAGTGAAACTAAAAGTGAACATTTTGAAGCAAAGCACAGCACACAGTGAGACACAATGAAATTGCACCTCTGCTTTTTGCCCTCACACACACGTGCAGCAGGGGGCAGCTATTTAAAGTGCATGGGGAGCAGTGATGGGGACTCTACCTTGCTTAAGGGTACCTCAGGGCAACCTACTGGATTGAAATTTGAACCCACCACCTTCTGATCCTGGGGTCTAGTCCCTAAACATTAGGCCACCCAGATTCTGGGTTCAATTCCCTCACCAGTAGGTTGCCCTGAGGTACCCTTGAGCAAGGTACCATCCCCGTCACTGCTTCCCGGGCACTTTCAATAGCTGCCCCCTGCTGCACGTGTGTGTGTGGATGAAACGCAGAGGTTGAATTTTCGTTGTGTTGTGCTGTGCTGCGTTTCACAATGACAGGGATAGTCACTTTCACTTTACTTTCGCTATAGTATAGCCTAGTCAGACAAACCTTATTAACCTTTATAGACATTTATAAGCTTGTGCCGACCAGTCATTACAATGACAACACAGATCAAGCCATGACTAGTCAGTTGTTATGAAGGGCTTTTGTATGTACTTGCCAACATGGTTTCATAACATGACATAAACCTACACAGGCACATTATAAAGGCTCAAAAAAGAGTCAAATGGCGTAAAACCTTCATGGCAACTGATATCTGCAAAGTCGATATCGAGGCTACAGCATGATTAACCAGTGAGTGACATCACTGGCTGACCAATCACAAATAAAAAGGTGATGTTTGAAGGACCTGAAACAGCTAGCGCTCGCGCAGGCCTTTAAAATTATCCTTAAATTAGCTCCTTAGATTAGCTTAGCCTAGCCTAGCCTGCTTCGTCATTCCTCAAACGAGGAAAATACCGCCGATTGTCGTAATATCAACACTTCAAGCGTTGAATAATAAGCCTTTATAAGACTAAACTTAATTGTGAAAATTTTTATTTTGGGACTTTTCATCGAAAATAAGACCTCAACTCACTCAGAGGCTAATTAGCATGTTGCTAAGATACAAGCAAACAGCTGTTTAATGAAAAATAATGGTCAAAAAGAAATATATATATATATATATATTGTTTTGTTTTTTTTAAGAAACTTTATTTTTGCTTTATTGCCTTATTTTTTCTGTAGAATCAAACAGCCTGTGTTGTGCTTCTAAGACTGATACATGAAAGTGATCTCTTCTCTGATTGGCTGGTGTGTATTAAATAATTTGTAGGCCAAAAAAAAAAAAAAAAAAAAAGAATTTGACATCTCTGCTATCCTTAGATGCGAACCTATAAATAATCACATTTTAATTAAAGAACAATTAATAACCTCATGTGAACAATTTAATCTCAATTCTGATATTTGATCATAGATAAAAGTCCTCGATAAACCTTCATGGGGTACCTTTTGAGTCACTGCTTTATATTGCGAAATACTGACTGGAATTAAACTACATTTAATAAGAAAACAGCCTAGGATCTACAGTAGTGTGAAAAAGTCTTGAGCAACTCCTTTTGCCTCCATGTAGCCAGATTTTCTCATATTTTTAATGTCTAGTTGAGGAACAGTTCTCCAGATCTTCCTGAAGGACAGTGTTGTTGTCTCTCATTTTCAGTACAGTCTCTGTACCTGAGCAGTTTGATTGTTTCTGGTTGGTTAATCCACACAGTGATCTACAGCTGAACCTCCAAGCAGAACAAAGCATCTAACTTAAGACATGAAGAAGCATATATATTGTCTTCCCTTAATTGCTAGTTGCCTAGAAAAAAAACAGCTTAGAGTCTTTTCTGGTCATGATAAGAACATCAATCACCACAAGCATCTAGTTTGTGATCCATCAGCACTGCTTTGGGAAAGAATCCACTTGTACTTGCTTGTACATCAGTTACTACATGTCTAATTGGCCAGGCTTGCCCCCAACCATGCACTTAAATAGATGGACATACTGTGATCTGCAAAACCTAAAGGTAAAATGTTTCTAGCTGTGCTACCATAAATTCAGTCTCAGTCAGTCAGTCATTTTCTGGGCCGCTTGTCCTAATTAGGGTCACGGGGGGATTCTGGAGTCCATCCCAGCTCAGACAGGGCAAAGGACAGGGACACACCCTGGACAGGTCACCAGCCTATCGCAGGGAGGAGCAAACCAACAGGGATGGCACCTTGCTCAAGGGTACCTCAGAGCAACCCACTGGTAAGGGGTTTGAACCCACAATCTTCTGATGCGGGGCCAACTCTCTAACCACTAGGCCACCGCTGCCCCTAAATTCAACCCACAATCCAAGGTTTGATATGTGGGTTTAGCAATTGAAACAAGCCTACCAAACTATGCAGGATGCCAGCCTTCACAGCCAACCACTGTGTATACCTCTATAGTAGATACCTCCAGATATAACTCTGTATACTCCTACAATAAATACCTCCAGAGACCTCTGTGTGTACCTCTACAGTAGATGCCTCCAGAGACCATCTTCTACACCAGATATCATCAACAGAAGACTGCCCAAAGCCACTCAGCCTGTATTGCCTGTCCACTACAGTTAGGTCTGCCTGACAGCTTCTGAATGAAACTGATCTTGACTGCCACTAATAATGTAAATCACAAGAAATCATAAAAACTCCATTTCCCTCTTGAAACAACAGAAAGATTTAACCCCAATAAAATTCTACTAGCAGAGCAAGCAGTCCACGTACCTGTAGGTCCCACACTTGTTAATCAACGAGCAAGTCCATTCCACAGGAGAGACAGAGCGAGAATGAGAACAGCTCTGCACAACAGAGGAAGGCAAGAAAGAAGGAGGCGATGTGGGTGGAGGTAAGTATCCCGTTTTTCAAGTTGTGTCAACAGGTGTCAACAGTGAAGGTGTCCAAGAAAAAGTACCTTCTTGATGGGCTTGGGTGTCATTTTTTGTTTGTTTACACCAGTAATGCTAAAGGTTTTATTGATACTAATCATTTTGTATTCAGGACCCAAGGGTTACATTTGTCTGGTATTGTAAAGCCATGTATAATATTTGTATTTGTGATATTTATAATGTTCTTAATTCTTATTTTCCAAGCGCTTGTTATCCCAGGCTGGAAGACTGATATATGGAAATGAGTTCAGTTCTGATTGGCTGATCACTGAAACCCTCCTTATTATGGATGGAACTAAAATAATGTGGTTGCCTGAATAGGTAGGTTAGTCCACGGGTTGGTCTTTGTGACAGCATTAAAAATAAAAGAATTTCTAAGCAGGATTACTTTCCATTAATAGGTTTCCTTATAAAATGGACTGTGAAGTTATGTTTGTTGGTGATGTAAGCTCTTTTGGTTCCAACAAAATACGGGATACATCAAAGGTCACTTCAGCAATAAATGCTGATGCTCATAAGAGCTATAAGATCCAAGATCAGCAATGATGAAACCTCAGAAACCCGCTGCATCGCTAAACCTGTGCTGCAATAAAGCACTGGTGTTGTGTGACCATGCCTCTTGGTATGTGGTGAAAGGGCTCCTGGGAAGAGGGTGTGCAAGGGTGGGGTCAGCCTGCTCAATCAGCATGGCTGTTAGCCAGAACACACCCGCTCTCCAGCAGCCAGTGTGTGTAATTGTTAGTGTATGTGTGTATGTGGGGAGGGTAAGCGAAAGCGAGATTGAGAAAGAGTTTTTAGTTAACTGGTGGGTGTGGTTCTGTCAGTAAAATGTTCCTGAAGTGAAGGGACTATTATCAGTAAAAGTACACATTGCCAGTGCTAATATCTGTACTTCTATCAGATATTAAGTAGAAACACATGGGTTTTGTAACCTTTCACTGGACCATGCTGTGGACAAGTAAATGAGCAGCAAACTAACAAAAGCAACAGCAAATTGGGGACCTATTAGTAGAACTCCACAATCTATGTAAATCCAAACTACAGAGGATTTTTCCTTAATTTGACTGCTTCCATTAGGGGTCACCAGAGCACCATTTCCATTTCTTCCTGTCTTCTGCATCTTCCTTTCTCACACTGACCACAAACCACCTCTTTGTCCTTCCTCTTCTCCTCTTGCCTGGCAGCTCCATCCTCACCAACCTCCTCCTGATATACTCATGGTCTCTCCTCTAGACATGTCCAAACCATCTCTATCTTGCTTCTCTAACTTTGTCTCCAAAAAGTCCAACCCGAGCTGTCCTTCTAATATACTCATTTCTAATCCTGTCCATCCTCGTCACACCCAACAAAAATTTCAACATTTTGAACTCTGACACCTCCACTGCCAGTCTTTCTGTCTACGCCACCACCGCCAAGCTGTATATCATATTTGTGACATGTTACTGACAATATTGTCTCAGCATAGGACACCTTCATTGTCATGTATATGAACGTGTAATATGTAGCCTGTAAAGCCTGCTACATATTTTTACATATCTTTACATGCAGACATTATGAATGTCTTATCCATGTTGCCTAGTAATGCTCAATAAAGTGAAAGGTTTACTGCTGTACTGAATGTTCCAATGTTGCCCCTTAACCCACTTCCATGGGCTGTTGTTGATCTGCCTCTTGACCTGGGTGGTTTCACATTTTATGGAGCTCAAAATTAGGAAATCTTGCGAGTTTTTAATATTCTAGCTCTCCATCATGAACCTGGGTGTGTCATATTAAAATTGCATTAAACCTTGATACTGTTCTTATAAAGTGAGATTATTCTCTTTTCCTCCTCTGGGTTGAATCATTTGTGGAACAAAAAATCCCCAATCAAATAAGCATTAGCAGCCCTCATGATTACTTTTTTCAACTCTGTGTCAACTGTCACTAGTGAGAAGAAGTCATCATGAATACTTGTGGAGGCTTATCAGAATATCAGAGAGGCACAGGCATGCTCCCTTTCCTCTCTTACTTTTATCTTACCTTTCTTATCTAGGCACTCTTATCAGATCGAGCACTTTCAGAGTTAACTTAAAAAGAAAGATTCCTCCGCTTTTGGTTCAAAGCTTCGACCCTGTAGAAAGAGGAAGGGTGCTTAGAGGAGGGCACAGACCCTCAGCATTTACCTGCAGGCAAGATTTTTGATGTGTGAATAATGTAACCAAATTTATTCACCAGGCCAAAAAAAGTGATCCTTAGGTCATCACCACCATCACCATATCTACAGAACTGCTTTTTTACTCCAGTTCTACATCAAAAATGTTTTACCCTTCCAAGCACTTATTCCTGAGCCTTGGTGTCATGAAGAAAAGAGGCAATGTTCTAGATAAAACCAGTCGGGTAAAACATTACAGTAGGAACATACCAACATGATACACTTGTACAACACACTTTGAAGAACCATCCAATGAAAGATTGGTTATTATATATTAATACAAAGAAAGCAATTTCCCTCAAGATCTAAAACGTTTTTCTGATTTCCTTTTCATTTTATTTCTAGACCAGAGACAACCTGTTCCAGAAGCAGATATCTAACAGTTTCTTTAGAAATGTAACTCAAATGAAAGGTCAAACTCCTTGCGAAGGGATTGTTGTGCCAAACTACTGAGAGTTGCTTTTCATCAAGTGCTGTACCCTCAGGCAGCTCACAGGCTGATGATTCTGAATGCAAGTCAGCTTAATGTTTTTAAAAAACATTTGCTGAGAAACAATTAATGTCAGGCCATCTGGAAGTCACCCAGGCTTCCTCAGAAATGAACTTCTTTGGATTATGACCCATTCTCTAACCAAGAGATCCAGAGTCATGGTGCTGGATGTTACGTAAATTAGGTGCGCTAAACTGGGAACGGGGATTTGGAATGCTTAAGGCATACGGAAGTGCTTTCAATGCTTGTTGCGGCGCATTCAAGAGGCTACATGACAGCCTTTCTTCAAAACGTACTTAAGCCTACATAATGTTTATAATGTTTTTTTAAACCAGTTGGTCACCATTTTACCTGATGTCTGACATTTGTTGGAATAAGCCTTTGTAGGAATTATGTTGGTTTTCATGAAAGGTTCCAAAGAACGATGTCTTCAGAGTGATGTAAATTCTCAAGATTTTCCAAGTTTAGAAATGTCTGTCGACTAAACCAAAGCAGGCAATAGCTTAACCTTCATTTATTCAAAAATCATTCCATGAAGATGTACCCTATGCTAACACAACCTCCAAATCTCAACAGGAATAGTTGCTTGTTGTCCCAACCGGAACACAATCGCTGCCATCAAGAATGTTCTTGCAGAAATCATGGAATCAAGTCTTGAAGCTTTTTGGTGTAATCCTGCACTTACAACACACTCCACTGCTCATTGGCTGCCATTCAAAGCCCTGTTCACCAGCTGGGGGGGTTGTTCTGGCTAGTTGTGTGTACCTGTTACTATGCCAACATGACTCAATCCAGAAGAATGCAGTCTACTGTCCCTCTTTCTCGTCCTTTTGATCAGACATGCCTAGCCGCTATTGCTAGGCAACACAAGACGCTGAGTCTGTTTAATGGCGGCAAGCTCATGAATGCCCTTTGCCCGTAGAAGGTGACCGCACAAAGTGTTGGCTAAATGGGACTGCTAGGGACATGAATTTAAATTCAATTAGGACTAACTGCTAAATTTTACAGCATGGTAGGGCATAACATCTGCATAAGCCTGACATAAAACTATATAGACCTTTATAAAGGTCTTTTCAGACATCACAAAGGCTACTTTCATAATTTTCTCCAGTTGGATGCGAATTGGAATAACACTTTATAAACTTCAATGTAGGTTGATGTCAATTTTCAGAAAAGGCTAATGAAGTCACATATTCATGGGAATGATTTAGTAAAGTGGTATCACTAAAATCCAAAATTGCTCACATGGACAAAAGAAGTTGTTTTTTTTGGATATAGTTACTAGGTATGTTAATCAAGGGACCACCATATGAAACTGTGAAGCTCCATCAGAGTTTTCAGCAAATGTCTCAATGGCCTTGGACAACACTAACTGCCGATTCTGCTGTGCCAGCAAACATAGATTTGGATTTGCCAACATTACAATAATTAATGTGTGAAGAAAAGTCCACTTAAAAAAAGCAAGGCCATTTACTTCTTTGGACACCTGGATGGCTATGGGATCACCAAAGATCAAGCTCATGATTTCCTGCTCAGATGGAGCCTGAGACGTTCTAAGTCTTGTTCAATAATTTTATCAGCAAACTTTAAAAGGTCTGTCAGCGATTAAAAAAGAGAACGTCAGCCAACCCAACCAGGCAGCACAATTGTTCTGGGTGATACTTGCCGTGTGGACGAAAGGAGTTTTTTTATAGCCAGACTGATAATCACAAACCTGACCATGCACGGCAAAGTAACAGCACCTGGGGGGAATTTAATGGGCCGAAGTTGTTCTATCCTGGAGATTAGCGTGGAGCTCGAGTGATCACACACTGCACTCCTGGCCTTTCTATTCAAAAATAATGAGCGGTTCTCAAATCGACTTTACAACTTGAGCCTGGAGGTCCAAAGGTGGCTTACATTCCAGACTTCTTTGTGAGGTGTGTGAAAGAACAGGGAGCAATGAGCACAGATAAGAAAAAAAAAAAAAAACGGCAAATTACTGTTTGTTTAAGGAACAGGAAAGGAAGAAGACCTTAAACGTTCGCCAATGTGAAAGAGCTCCACAGCATGAAATTGGTTTGATGGTTTGTTTTAATTATTCATTATCTCTACTCCTTATCCAGACTAGGTCAAGGTTGTTGGAGGTACACAGAGCATAAGGGGATAAAGAACCTGGACAGGTTGCCAGACCATCACAAGGCAGACACACTAACACCCGGGGGGGCAATTAAGCAACTCCATTCCACCTGCCTTGCATGTCTTTGGAAAGTAGGAACTGGACCTCCCAGAGAAAACACATAAAGACCCAAGGAGAACAAGCAAACTCCAGGCCCACCATTGCTGGGAACTGAACCCAGAACCTTCATTCATTAGATGCTGGAACACAGGATTTAATCAATCAATCAATCAATCCTCTGAGCCATTTATGCTAACAATTGTTGCTGAGGGTGCTGGAGCCTATCTATCCCACAGTTGGCGAGAAAGGCAGAACAGTCTGGGCAGGTCACCAGTCCACCACACTCACCATAAGGAGCAATTTAGCATCTCCACTTGAGCTGCATTTCTTTGGACTGTGAGAAGAAACCAGATCTTTTGCAGACACTGGGAGAACATGCACACTCCACACAGAAAGAACTCCGGCCATCATGTCTGGGAATTGAACCAAAAGCTTTCAACCTGTAAGACGAAAGTGCTTAAGGTTGCACAGATGCTTTTGAGAAAGAAAGTCGACGATAATTGGGAGTTTGCTCTTTGCCACCAATTTGCAGACTGCACTCCTGAAATACCTTTCCATCAAGTGCTGTCCCATTAGGCAGCCCTGAGGCCTTGTGAATGATATGAATGCTGGTCAGCGTAAGAATCTATTTGCATAGGGCTGGAGCACTACCATTTCAATGCAGTTGTATGTGATTGTATGTAAATGTCCAAAAATGTAGCAAAATAAAGTACCAGAACACAAATGTAACATGGACTGAAAGTTTAGAATTTTCACTCCACTTGTTATGCACGGAATATGTTACTAGAAAAATGAGGCAACGGTGGATGATTACAACACATGCAAAGATACATGTAACCACATAACACAATTCATTTAATGAAACCAATTTTTAAAGTCAATCCTTCACACAGTCTGAACTCTCTTAAGCTGAGAAGTATTCATGAATAACTTTTCAGGGTTGAGATTTGAAGAATATTTGAAAGCTCTTTTATGGACGCTGGCCGTCTTTTTTCCATCCTCCGTCAAGATGATCTCGCCCTTCTGAAACTGGTAAGGTAAAGGAACTGGACTGAAAATGAGAGCCAAAAACTTCATCCTTTAGGAGACCCTGCGAACTATTTCTCAACAATACATATGTCAACGAATACCCAGCAAAATTTTAAGAAATAAGAGGTGGCTCAAGACTTTTGTACAGTTCTGCACGTGAGACGTTTTACAGCCCATAATGGCAAGATCTTAAGGGTTCAAATTGGTTTCATTGATTTTATTTTAATATCAAAGGCTGTTGGCATTTCAAGAGGAACCATAGCTAAGAGAGTGCTGAGGGCTGGATTGATGTAATCTTATGATTCAAGCTTACATGTTCAAACACAGACACAGCGTCTATTTGTACACGGATGCCACAAAAGGGAGTCATTCAGCATTTTTAAAGTGACACTCACATTGATGAGCCAGTCTAAACTACACCCAAAACACTTTCTATGAAATCTATGAGGGACCAAATCTGCAGGCAGATATTGAGGAGGATTCTGTGAGCAGTTATGAACATTGCAGGGTTTGTGTCTTTGGATATCCACTGGGGTCTTGCTTTCAAGAGTTCAACACTCAAATGTCTTTGTGGCATTTCTGGCCTTTCTGTTTGCTACTCAAGATCTCTGCACTGTTGGTTGAAGATTCAGGGTGGTGGATAGTTGTGGGGGTGGGGGTGTTCCCAATTTGGCACCCAATCTGCCACCACCAACACTGTTGGCAGGACTCTTTACTGAAGGGAACATTGTTGAAATGTCTTGTTTTCTGACCAAATTTAGACATTTATGGCTCAAACTGATGCATATCTTTAATATCAATTAATTTACAATATCATTTCAGAGCTTTTGTAAGCATCACCACTGTTTTACTTGCACATTTTGTCCAGGGCAAGCATAAATGTGTGATTACATTGAGTTTCATGAAGACTTCATGCCCATGCCTCCAGGTCCCAATTGACTATCACCCACTATTCGACATCCACAGTGCAGACTATTTATTTTACAGCATAATCATATGATATTTGCCATTTGAACAATTTATTAAACTGCACAGCTGCATTGAAATCATTTTAGCTATTACACTGAAAAATTGAAAGCAATTATGTGAAGCTATTTCAGAACTTTGTGATAAAATATTGGCCAGTTTCAACTGCTCAGCTACGGGGCGCTATGAGCCCACTTTCAGCCGAAGGCTCACCGCAGTCTAATCAACAATCCAACAAACTCCATCCAAAGAAGGCCTAAAGTGCCACTTAATTCTCTCGGAGACAGAGGCCCCAATCACACAACGAAATAATTGGTGACCAGATATTGGGCCCATGCCAGTTCTTGGGATAAAAGAGCTGGAGCTTTTGCTTTGGGGAGCTTCGAAAATGCCAGGCAACCGACTGCACATGCTAATGAGAGGGTAATGAAGGAGAAGGCAATGTGCTAAGATGACAAGACACTGACAGCTGACAATTCAGACAGGATTGAAAACTCCCAACCCACAAACTTTAAGAATGTGGCCTTGCTTTGTGCACTTGCAAATACAAGACAAGGCGTGGAGTAAAAGTTGCACCACCCACAAACAATGACCACAACCGGTTATAGGTGTACCAAAAAATATGCCAAGATTGCTATTAAAAAACGAACATTTTACACTAGCCCTTCATTTACTTGTACGGGAGTGTACGTTACGTATAAGACTGCATCTTTAAATGCAAATTTACCATTTGCCATGTTGGCATTTTTGGGTCAACCACAAATACTAGACAATACAGGAAGCTATATGACAACTAGCAGAACTAAAAAGACACGTGATTATGGCTGCTACCTTAACTTCAATACCATTAACTCTGAGCTAATTAAACTGGGTGTTTATTCCCCACACTGAAGTTCATGCCAACTAGGGATGCAAATTTACTGGAATTCAGTTCTGAAGGATCAATTCTTCCAAGTCTACATAATCTGTTCATTAGTATGCTTGGCAAATAGTCTTTATTAGTACATGAATGCAGTTACTGATGTTAGAGCCTTTACTTTTTTGCTTTTTTGGCTGATATAGGATATAGGACTATAGTGTATGCATCACCCTGGAAAACTCATGAAATACAAGGTAACTAGTATTAGTTCTTGCTGGATGTCTTTGTTGTGGTGTACCCAAAGATGTCATAGGATAATCATTGATAAAGTGGACATAATGGGCAGCTTGGACCTAAAATAAACTCGCCACTTGACCTACACTGCTGCCAAAGTCTCAGTGTAATAAGAAACTGAATTCAGAGCCTCAGCTAGCATCTACCAAAGCAATACCAATTTTGTTCCTTTACAGGGTAATGTGCTTGCATTTGATGAACTACTCAGATATCTGCTGGCAGTGGGTACTATAAAGCTATATTAGTAGCTAGGAAAAAAAAAAAATGGTTAAACAAGTGAAAGTGACTTTTTTCATTGTGAAACACGGCACAGCACACAGTGAGACAAAATCTCAGCATTTTACTCACATATACACCACAGGGGGCAACTATTTAAAACACCTGGGGAGCAGTGATGGGGACGGTACCTTGCTCAAGGCTCAGGGTACCCTACTGGTCTGGGATTCAAACCCATGACCTTCAGAACCACTAGGCCACCGCTGCCCCAATTAAAAAAGAATTAAACAAGAAGTTTCATGGTTAGCTGGGTCGTATGTCAACACTTTCTGACCCACTTCCCATTGAAGTATATTGCAAAGTTTTATGAACGACTAGCTACAAATGCCAGTTGGCAAAATTGTGAACAATTAATTGTGTTTTTTCTTTTGTCTGTGCAACTGCTACCATTTAATGAACTAAGTTACCTTCTGCAAAGTCCTTCTGGCACAAAGCTGAAAAGAAATTACTTTATTTTATTACTAAGTGTGCTAGCAATGACCAAATAAGAAATAATTGTGTAAATAAGTGTGCTAGCTCTTAACAAACAAGAGATAATAGTGTGTAGCAGGCAAGAAGTTAATCGCATTTTTGTTTAAATGTGTTTACTAAACGTACTAATTGGCCTTGCATTTTATCTACTCCAAATAAGTAAAACAAATGTGTTTTCTTACTAACTGATTGCATTAGTGCTTCTCATAAACTTCTCAAATGATAAAGAATTTAGTTTTTTAAGTTTCCCAGCACTTAACAAGTCATTCCTACTTGCTACCTAGTGATTTGCTCGGAAAACCCAGCAGTACTTCTGCATACTCTGTGTTTTTCCTTATACATGCATGACAAGCCAGCTGAATAAAAATGTCAAAGTACCAGTCCTGACAACACCTTCATTTTGTGCATAGTTTAGTTACTGTGCCACCAAACAACACTATTTTTCCGAGGCCGTTCCCAACATTCCACCATTGTACATGTTATTCTTCTCTTTTGACCTCATTCTCACCATGACACAAGTGAAACATAGGCATTTTTTTTCTTAAGTGCTGGAGGTAATTAAGCATCACCAAGTGAAGGAACAGTATCTATAAGAATTTGTTTGCATTTGGCAGCTACAGTGGATGCCATTCTATTGGATAACTACAATTGTACACTCAACAAACTTAATTCCTGCCAAGTTGCCACAGCCATGCACTGAAATGCAGGTAAACATGGAAGAAAAGCAAGGACAATCTAAGAGCAGGTGGGGACCAGGCTGATGGAGATGAGTCAGCATGCTGATATTTCAACTCAGGGTGGTTCACATGCCAGAGATGCCTGGCATTCACTTGAGCTAAGTGCACCAAACAAGATGCCACAGCTAGGACAGGTGGTTCTGTGAGAGGATAGGTTTCATGCAGATGTTGGGACAAAAAGCAAGAAAAAATAAAGAGATGGATGTCCCCAATCGCTTTGACAAACTAGCTCAGCACCCCATGCTCTGGTGGTCTAGTGGTAGGATACTTGCCTATGGACCTATGGCTCAAGAGGTCCCAGGTTCGAATCCCACCTCTGGCACTACCACCACTGGCTCCCTGAGCAAAACCCTTAACCCTGAATTGCTCCAGGGGGAATTACCTGTAATTAGGACATGGAAGTCGCTCTGGATAAGAGCGTCTGCTAAATGCAGTAAATGTAAATGAGCAGTACACCTGTTAGCTGTACTGTTAGCTTATCTGAAGTGGCAGCTGCCATTATTCCAGGGACCAAAGCATTCAAAAACACTAATAAAGTCAGATTGCAGTCGTTGGAATTGCACTTCCATATTGGAGATCAATTAACTTGATGGCCGCATATTATCAGTGATTTTTTGTATAAAATGTATCGGTTTAACAGTTACCTTTACATTTACATAACATCTACCTTGCCTCACCACACCCTGCACATACGCTCTACCATGAGGGAATTTAAGGAAGTATTTTGGCCTAAAACATTTGGGAAAACCCTGGCAAACGATGTTGCCCCACGATGGGTTTGTGACCTGTCTAGGATGTTTCTCCAGGATAGGCTCCAAAACCACCCCCACCCCTTCTCGGGATAAGTGGTTGAGATAATGAGTGAATGACTGAATGGTAAACAAACTCTCAGGCATGTAGATTTGCAACAAAGCATGGCCATAGCCTGCACAGCAAACCAGTCTAATTCCATTCAGCACTTTCCTTTGTTGTACCAAGGACAGGTTAATTAACCTTAACGGCTTATCACAGCTATCAACCACAGTTCTTAACAGGGCTGTAAAGTTGAAGTATTTGCTTGCTAGCTTGCTTAAAAACACAGATTACCTAAGTTAGATAAGCCATGAAACACATCGCCAAACACTAATTAAGCTAACTAGCTAGCATTCACCAGAACAGCTCTGTCCTCACTGTTTCCTCAACAAGTTAGCATGCTAGCTTTTGTGAAGAAATCTGTATGATTTACCACATTTACATGCTAACTCTATGGTTTATGCTAGCATGCTAACTTTTCTGAAGGATTAGCATCCATTTATCTGGCAGTACTTGGCTGTTTTTGAATATTTATACCAGAAATCTTTAAATATGCTAAAATTATTTCACAGGCATCGCATTCATAATCATTTCTTCAAGGGTGCTTTTAGGGGTCATGAAATGCTCCAGATGTCTGGTTCCATTCGCTTTTGCTGGGAACAAATTGGACATTAGGCACCAAACCTTGATGACTCTGTCTACATTTGCTAAATTTGACATTAGCCTAATGCTAACCAGTGGTTGTGTGGCGAGCCCTCATTTCCTTGGTGCTGTTGGGGTAGAAAAACAATGGCACAATGTCTGAAGAGGGAAAGCCGAGGGAGTGGAATTTAAGAGGTGACCGACCACGTCAGGAATGTCTCCACGTCTATGCACAATGTTTATGTCTCAATAATTTATTGCATAACTGAGGTAAAAGTAATGCTGGTATCAGGGAGGGCTCGACGCACACATTCCCAGATAAAAGTAGCTATTATAGACGTCGAGGGCTGGCCAAGGTGGAGAGCAAGACGACACAATGGAAGGTGTGTGTATCAACTCAGGGCTCTAAATCAGCAGGTAAACATGGCTGGCATTTATGAATGGAGACGGAAATCACCGGCTCAGCTCAGAAGCCCAGCATCATTGATGGTCCACTGAATGGAGGTCAATTAGTGAGAGTCTCGTGAGGAACACAGGGCTTCCATAATGACCAGAATCAGAATTCTCTCGATCCTTTTCTGAGCCTGAGTAGGGTCACGGACGAAGCTGCAGTCAATCCCAGATCTCACTGGGCAAAAGGTGGGGACACCCTGGACAGGTCACCAGTCCAACACAGGGCAAACACATACACACTTAATCACACCAAGGGGCAAGTTGATCATCTCCAATCCATGTCTTTGCATGGTGGGAGGAAATTTGAGCTCTGGAGGAACCCACACAGATGCAGGGACATCATATCCACTCCACACAGGAAAGACTTGGACTGCCCCACCTGGGAATCAAACCAAGGACCTCTTCACTATGAGGTGACAGTGCTACACACTGCCACGCAATGAATTATGCCTTATTGTGCTAGAAGTCACCCAAACCCTGTGCTGTTTATGACATTCATTCTGGATATGAATGTCATAAAACTGCTGTTCTTCAGAGACCTTCCATTTGCAACACAAACACACACACAAACACACACACACACACACACACACACACAGCTTTGTTCACGTCTGGCTGGTCTAGCGTGTGGTTTTGCATCAAAGGCAGGAATGTATAACGCCCTCTTAAGAAAAAACATTAGTGGGAAAGGCATCTCAACACACACACACACACACACACATTTTCAACTCCATGAGCCCAAATTTTTACTTGAGAAACACCTCATTAGAAAAAAAATCACAAAATGATGAATTTAATCTGATATCACAATGTTCTACCAGCCAGATGATAACGATTTAATATCACGTTTTTTCCAAACACATTTTTTTAATTTAGATGTGATTAAAGTTCTTATGTTTTAAGATCTTCTACCCATTTATTTTGCTTTTATTTATTCATTTATTTTATCCATTTT
The DNA here is from genome assembly GCA_017165825.1 of Hepsetus odoe. Taxonomy (NCBI): domain Eukaryota; kingdom Metazoa; phylum Chordata; class Actinopteri; order Characiformes; family Hepsetidae; genus Hepsetus; species Hepsetus odoe. Next base: position 463,570 of record CM029381.1, read on the forward strand.
TATTTCGCATTTCTTTGGTGGAACATACTTTTTTTTATTTTAAATACAATTCAAACGGCTTCATGTATAGAATGTGTTTCACAAACGATTTTCTTTTATTAATTTGTTTTTTATTTTTGGTCATTAGTATTATTTCACATAGTTAGTGCTCATACTCATGGTCATTTTAATTCAGTATGAATTGAAAGCGCCTTTAGTCCAGTAAGAATCACATGCACTGCAGATTCACACAGGATTAAAATCTACAGTCAGATTCTACAAATTACACCATAGATTCATACTGGCTTCAGATCTCACCACTATTACTATTACTACTACGATTCATACTGGATTAAAATCAAGAGACAATATTGAGCTGGATCAGGAGGAGGGTTTCAGAGTCTACTATCAGTTACAACACACTTTATGACATCAACCATATTGCATTCACACATTAGACGTGGACCATCTAAAAGGACACCAGCAACACCTAGACTTAGATCACATCACATTGGACGGCTTCTAACCATCGTAGGTCATGAGTGGATTGGGGAGAACGTATCCCCCCTGTTAAAGGTACTGCAGTAAAGTGGGAAAGTGAAGGTAGTCAAAAGAAAACCTGGTCCAAAAAAGTGCAGACCTGCTTTAAAGTCTCTTGTCTCTTAGTGTTTATACCCACCTTAGATCATGAGGGATTGTGAAGGACAGATGGAAAGGATGTGCTGGGACTTTATACCTTCTCAACAGATTGCAAACCTCTACAGTCAACTGCATTATCTGTCAAGGAACTAAGGTCCCACTTCCAAACTTCCAAACTATTCAAGAACAGAGCTTGGATCTTTCTTGGGGATGCCCAAGAACTTAAATCAGAACCTCATTAACTAGAAAATCAAAGATCTCTGTTACCTGTCACAGAAGATGCTGCTGCCACCTGCTCCTCCACCGGAATCCAGCCCCCTTTTGCACACTGCCTGTTTACCTGCGGAGAGAGGGTGGGTGTGGCCTGCTGCACAGGTGACTGTTATTGACTGTGGGAAATGTAGTCCATGAGGCATGTCCTGAATACGCCTTTTATATGCCTATAAAAAATATGCCTTTTTTCCCAAAGAAACCACTACTCTTTCCTGAGGGCAGACTTTCTTCCTCTCCATATTTGGAAAAGTAGACAGTCCTAAAGTATGCAAGGAATTTAACTGACCCTGAATATCAGTGCATTTCCTCTGGCTGCAGCTAATTACATTTGCAATCAAGTGTTCAATGTTTTATTGTGTTGGCTGTTACATGAGACAGTGTGTTGGACAGTATGCAGGTACACTGAAAAGACATCATGCTAGGGACGTTGTTTGGTGTAAGTAACAAACTGTACATATGAGACAGTGTGTTGGGTTTGATGGATTATATTAAAAACTGTGTGTGTGTTTGTCAGGTATACGGTGCATTTCGGATTGTAGAACAGTGGGGTGTTATGGGATGGGATTACAGAACAGTGTGTTGGGTATTATGGGATGAATGCTGGGTATTATACAGTACAGTGTTGAATGTGGCAAAGTGTTTTGAGGATTTTACAGGGAGTGGTAAGGATTTGGGACAGTGTTTTGGGTTTTACTGCAGTGTTCAATGTGACACTGATTTGGGGAGAGTGTATTAGGTTTTCTAAAATAGTATGTTGGGTATCATGGAAAGGATTCAATATTATGGCATAGTCCATTGGGTTTCGGGAAACAGTATTAAATATTATTGGACTGTGTGCTGGGTATTATGGTACAGCTTGTTAGGTGTTTTTGGACAGTGTGTTAGGTATTATCTAATTATTATCTTATTAGATGCTATGGGTTGCTGTTTAAGGACATATAGGAATAGTCATATTATAATTTAGTGTATTGAGTATGGACAGTATAAGGCATTTTATTAAGGCAGTGTGTTGAGTATTTTCAGAAAGTGTTGTGTATTCCTGGGACATTATTTAGGGTTATCATACCGGGTAATACCAGACAGTGTATTTGGTGTTATAGGGAGAGTATTAGGAATCATGAGAGTGTGTTGGGTATTCGGGGGGACAGTTTTAGGGATTATTAGACAGTGTGTTGGGTATTATGCGGATGGTATTAAGTATTATCAATGTGTTGGGTATCATGGGGATGGTTTTAGGTGGTCTAGGGTGGCGGTGGTCTAGGTGAGCAAGACCCTTAACCTGAATTGCTCCAGGGGGACTGTCCCTGTAACTATGACATGGAAGTTGCTCTGGATAAGAGTGTCTGCTAAATGCCACAAATTTAAATGTAGGTATTATCAGACAGTGTGTTGGGTATCATGGGGATGGTATTAGGTATTATCAGTGTGTTGGGTATCATGTGGAGAGTTTTAGGTATTATCAGACAGCGTGTTGGGTATCATGGGGAGAGTTTTAGGTATTATCAGACAGCGTGTTGGGTATCATGGGGACAGTATTAGGAATTATCAGATAGTGTGTTGGGAATCATGGGGACAGTATTGGGAATTATCAGACAGTGTGTTGGGAATCATGGGGACAGTATTAGGAATTATCAGACAGTGTGTTGGGTATCATGGGGACAGTATTAGGAATTATCAGACACTGTGTTGGGAATCATGGGGACAGCATTAGATATTATCAGACAGTGTGTTGGGAATCATGGGGACAGTATTAGGAATTATCAGACAGTGTGTTGGGAATCATGGGGACAATATTAGGAATTATCAGACATTGTTGGGTATTCTCTAAAGTTCCCAAAAGTTTTCTGTGTAGATATTGGTCAGACTTTCAGAAATTCGCTCAAGATTAGGAAAGGTACCAGAAATCATTGAGCTCCTATCAATTCAGATACCGCTCTCGGTCACACTGTACCTCAGGAATGTCTCCCACATGCCTTGATATGATTGGTTGATGCTTCCAATTGGCTGAATTGTCTTCTGAAGTCCAACTTTGGTATGTGCTTCTTTCCGGTCAGATATTGTGAAAGGCAAGGGGTGTGCGGTAGAGGATGTATCCTACTCATGGACCTCCAGGCTAATGTACCGAATAGGCTATGTGTATTTAACTGCTGCTTGAGTTGCCGGATGTGTGTACTGTTAGCACATGCCACTCTCATCTGTTCACACTCCACCTACAACACATTTTCTTTTGAGGATAGTGTCCAAATCATGAGCTCACGGTGACACCCTGCTCTTCAGAGTGATGTTAACTTGTCTCCGCTGCCCGTTCAGACACATAGAAAAATGAGGACGTCATCTCAGAACAGTGCCCCAGGCAGGACTTTGACTTCAGATTAATTTCCACAACCCTATATCAGAAAACATGGATCCAGAACATGATTCATAATGACATCACCGGGCCTTCTTGTTCTGTTATTTCAATAAAATCTCAGTTTTATAATAAACCCGAGCTTCATAATTCAGTCTTGTGCTTAAGATTTCATTTTAAAATGTAAAAGAGCATCTTTTATTATGTATACTTGAACTATGTTCGATCAAGATTAGGTATTTATTATAAATGATTCAGTATCTAGTATAATTTATTCTGTATCTACCATGAACTCTTCTGTATCTACTATAAATTCATTAATATCTACTCTAAAACATTTAGCTACTAATTTAAATCATCCAGTATTTATGATAAATTGTTTCGTATCTAAAAAATGGAGTTACTAATTATTTATTATTTACATGTCTAACATAATTATTCTGTTTGTACTATAATTTGTTTACTACATACTATAAACATAAAGAAACAACCGAAAATTATACTATAATGGATGCAAATGATTCAGTATCTACTTTAAAATATTCTTTGACTACAACAAATTACTTATCTCCAACAAATTTCTCAAAATCTATAATAAATTATTGTTACTACTATAAATGATGCATTGTTTCCTTATAATTATTCTTAATTATATAATTATTCTTAGTATCTACTGTAACTGTAACCGATTCAGTATCTACTCTAAATGATTCAGATTCTAATATGAATGATTCAGTATTAACTATAAATTATTTAGTATTTCGATAAATCATTTAGTAGCATCTATAAATTAGCTTCTGCCTTAAATAATTCATGAACTACAATTATTCATTAAGATTATTCAGCATGTGTTGTAAATTATTTAGTATCTATTATTTAGGTATCTACTAAAATGTATTCATACTATATAGTATATATATAGTATATATATATATATATATATATATATATACACACACACTATATATGGTATATATACTATATATTAAGTATAGATTTACTATATATTAAATGTAAATATTTCCTGAAATCTTTTTACTATAAATGAATCCTTCTTCTTCTTCATTTTGTTTCAGCTGCTCCCGTTTAGGGGTCGCCACAGCGGGTCAACTGTCTCCATTTCTCCCGGTCCTCTGCATCTTCCTTCAACCTGCATGTCCTCTCTCACCACGTCCATAAGCCTCCTGGTCTTCCTCTTCTCCTCTTCCTGGCAGCTCCATCCTCAACATCCTCCTTCCAATATAATCCTCGTCTCTCCTCTGAACATGTCCAAACCAACGCAACCTTGCTTCTCTAACTTTGTCTCCAAAACATCTAATATACTAATTTCTAATTCTGTCCATCCTCGCCACACCCAACGAAAATCTCCGCATCTTTAACTCTGACACCTCCAGCTCTGCCTCCGACCCATACAACATAGCTGGTCTCACTACTGTCCTGTAAACCTTTTACTCTAGCTGGTACCCGTCTGTCACAAATTACTCCAGCCACTCTTCTCCACCCATTCCAACCTGCCAGCACTCTCTTCTTCACCGCTCTTCCACACTTGCCGTTACTCTGAACTGTTGATCCCAAGTATTTAAACTCCTCCACCTTTCCCTGCATCCTAACCACTCCATAATCCTCCCTTTCATTCACACTCCTGTCTAACCTCGTCCGTCAACCTGTCCATTACAATCGCAAACACTCCCACTGCCATCATACATATCCTGAACTACTCTCACATACTTCTCTGTAACACCAGACTTCCTCATACAAAACCACAACTCCTCTCTAGGCACCCTGTCATATGCTTTCTCCAAGTCCACAAAGGCACAATGCAGCTCCATCAACACCCTCAGAGCAAACATTGCATCTGTAGTGCTCTTTCTCGGCATAAAACCATTCTGCTGTTCACTAATCCTCACCGCTTTTCTTAACCTACTTCCATGACTCTTTCCCATAACTTCGGCCACAGTATGATCAACTTTATCCCTCTATAGTTACTACAGCTCTGTTCTTCACCCTTATACTTGAAGATTTGTACCAGTACACTTCGTCTCTTCTCCTCAGGCATCTTCTCACTTTCCAAAATTGTGTTAAACAATCTGGTCAGAAACTCAACTGCCATCTCTAATAAACATCTCCATGCTTCCACTGGTATGTCATCCAGTCCAACAGCCTTTCCATTCTTCATCCTCTTCATCGCTGCCCTTACTTCCATCTTGTTTATTTGCTACACTTCCTGGTTCACTACTGTCACATCAGGCAATCTTACCTGTCTCTCATTTTCTTCATTCATCAACCCCTCAAAGTATTCCTTCCATCTGCTCAACATGCTCTGTTCACCTGTGAGTACATTTCCATTTCTATCTTTAATTGCCCTGACATGCAGCACATCTTTCCCAGATCTGTCTCTCTGTCTAGCCAATCGGTGAAGGTCCTTTTCTCCCTCTTTACTGTCCAACCTCTCATACAATTCACCAAACAACTGATCTTTGGTCTTCACCACTGCTTTCTTCGCCTTGCGGTTCATCGCCCGATGTGGGAGGTGGGGACATAGATCGACCGGTAAATTGAGAGCTTTGCCTTTTGGCTCAGCTCCTTCTTCACCATGACGGACCGATGCAGAGCCCGCATCACTGCGGACGCTGCCCCGCCTGTTGACCTCCCGCTCCATTCTACCCTCACTCGTCCAGACATTTGGAAGTCCTTCTCCATGGCCTCTCCAAACTCCACCCATGCCCGAGTTTTTGCCTCAGCAACCACCAAAGCCGCATTCTGCTTGGCCTGCCAGTACCTATCAGCTGCCTCCGGAGCCCCACTGGCCAAAAAGGCCCGGTAGGACTCCTTCTTCAGCTTGATGGCATCCCCCACCGCTGGTTTCCACCAACGGGTTCTCAGGTTGCCACCGCGACAGGCACCGACCACCTTACGGCCACAGCTCCGGTCAGCCGCCTCGGCAACGGAGGCGCAGAACATAGTCCATTCGGACTCAATGTCCCCCACCTCCCCCAGGACGTGGTTAAAGCTTTGCTGGAGGTGGGAGTTGAAGCTCGTCCTGACAGGGGACTCTGCCAGATGTTTCCAGCAGACCCTCACAATACGTTTGGGCCTACCAGGCCTGACCGGCATCCTCCCCCACCAACGAAAGCAACTCACCACCAGGTGATGGTCGGTTGACAGCTCCGCCCCTCTCTTCACCCGAGTGTCCAAGACATGTGACCGCAAGTCCGACGACACAACCACAAAGTTGATCATTGAACTGCGGCCTAGGGTGTCCTGGTGCCAGGTGCACATGTGGACATCCTTATGCCTGAACATGGTGTTCGTTATGGACAATCCGTGACGAGCACAAAAGTCCAATAAAACACCGCTCTGGTTCAGATCGGGGGGCCATTCATCCCAATCACGCCCTTCCAGGTGTCACTGTCATTACCCACGTGAGCATTGAAGTCCCCCAGCAGAACTATGGAGTCCCCAGGAGGGACGCTCTCTAACACCCCCTCCAGAGACCCCAGAAAGGGTGGGTAGTCCAGACTGCTGTTTGGCGCATAAGCGCAGACAACACTAAGGACCCGTCCCCGAACCCTAAGGCGGAAGGCCACCCTCTCATCTACTGGGGTAAACCCCAATGTACTGGCCCTGAGCTGGGGGGCAATAAGTATGCCCACACCTGCTCGGCGACACTCACCGGTGGCAACTCCAGAGTAGAAGAGAGTCCAGCCCCTCTCAAGGAGACTGGTTCCAGAGTCCAAGCTGTGCATCGAGGTGAGTCCAACTATATCTAGCTGGAACTTTTCAACCTCACGCACTAGCTCAGGCTCCTTCCCCACCAGAGAGGTGACCTTCCACGTCCCTAGAGCCAGCTTCTGCAGCCAAGGGTCGGACCGCCAAGGCCCCTGTCTTCGGCCAGAACCCAACTCACATTGCACCCGACCTCTTTGGCCCCTCCCCCAGGTGGTGAGCACATGAGCAGGGGGAACCACGTTGCCTCTTCGGGCTGTGCCCAGCCGGGCCCCATGGGTGAAGGCCCAACCACCAGGCGCTCGCCATCGGGCCCCACCTCCAGGCCTGGCTCCAGAGGCCCTGGTGACCCATGTCCGGGCGAGGGAAAGCGTCGTCCAATGATCTTTCTCATCACAAGAGGTCTGAATAATATATATAATAAATTAAAAGTAGATAAAATCTATCTATCTATCTATCTATCTATCTATCTATCTATCTATCTATCAAAATATACTTTAGGATAAGAAAGAAAAAAAAATACACCTAAATTAAGAAATGTGGTTAAAATATACTTAAAATTAAGAAATGGTTTTCTCCAGAATAGAAAGAAAGTACATGACTCCATGACGGCCCAAAAAAAACCCACTAAGAAAAACAATAAAACAAGAAACGTGTAAGCGGTAGGTTATAAAAATGGCACATTTATTGCTACAGAACGGTCATGTACATGACTTCATCGAGTAACTACAAGATGAAAACCAACAGGCAATGGCCTAGGATGAGCTGGCTTGAAGAGAAAAACTCCAGCACACGATCTGTTTAGACACGGATACTAGTTTAGAAAAAAAAAAAAAAAACAAACAAAAAAAACAATAACAATAACAGCAACAATAATTATAACAAACGGAAGTGATTTATTTTTAAAAAAGGACAATTAAAGCAATAATTAAAAGAAATAAAGGAATAAAATTGAGAACACACTGAAAAAAATTACATGAAAAACTGAATATTAATAATAATAATAATAATAATAATAATAATAATAATAATAATAATAATAATAATAATAATAATAATAATAATAATAATAATAATAAAAGGCTTGAGGCACACAGCCACACGTTGGAAAAAAGAAGGTGTAACTGTATTTTAGTTTTCATTTTGACATTTGTGAATCACTGCTCAGGCTTTGATGGATCCGCTCCTCCCCCGTTTCTCCAACCAAACCCCATCGCGATCGACACCGTACAGCTTTGTCTCGACAACACACACGAAAATAATGTTTTTAAATAGTAAAATAAAGTAACAAATGTGGGTTTTTTTAATCTCTTTTCCTGCGAATGAGTCCAAAAAACCTACAAAGTGGAACGGCTCTTAAATCGGTTATTGTAACTTTTGCGTTTTTTTAAATTATTATCATTTTTCATCAATATTCCTGGTACAAAAAGGATTTCCACTGCAAAAAATAAGCCAAATATAATTTGTTTTAAATTGAGTTTTTGTGTTTTTTTAAACCATTTTATAGGTTATATAATATAATAGGGTGCGCTAGTTTCTTTTCTTAGCAAAAAGAGCACTCGACAAAAGAAGCTTTATAACAAAAAGCCAGGCACTGGTATATGGTCATTTCTCTGTATTTTTTTTTTCTTAATTTTCTCACTTAATTGCATCACAAATAACAAGAAGAATGAAAAAAGGCCACAGTTCATATATGTTCACCATTACATAGGACTATAATACTGAAATGAACATGTTTTAAACCACTGCACAAGGATGACTCAATGAACACATAAGGATGGAAATAAAATAATAATAGATAATAAAAATAAACGTAGCAATGATGCCCCCTGTTGATTTGTGGTCAATTTTTCTGATCTTTAAGGGAACTTTTTTTGTGCTTATTCGTCGAGGACATGGTACGGCGAAGATCTCTTGAACATGGGAATTTTTCAAAAATTTGAGATTTAAAAAAAGTTAAACTACCTAAAATTGCAACTTGTTCACTGAAATTTGACCAGAAAAAGACTTTTATTTTGCCCCAGCACACCATAGTTGTTGTTTGTTCTTAAAGGAAGGTGGCATTAGTGGATCTCGGGAAAGTGCACGGAAGACCAGATACGTACAGGTTGCATATTCAATCAGAATGACCATAATAAACCCAAAGACAAATGGAAGTTTTTCTAATGGCGAACAATTTCCGGATATAGCGTGTGGCTGGTGGGCAGAGCCTAAGAACGGAACTCGGAATGTCTTTGTAATAAACATATGAGCAGTGCAATAAAAATCATTTTGTTTGTTGTTATTTAAACTTGTTTTCTGTATGTCGAATGATCAGACCGAAATTATTATTTTGAGAGAATTCCAGCATTATAACATATAATTCATTGCAGTCTACCTTTTGTGCTGGGAAACACTTTTGCACTCCCCCAGTCAGGAGTAGCAGTTAAAAAAATGAATGGCTGAATGGCTAAGCCTCTAAGAAATAAATTATATTTTGAAATAAAATGTATTTATTTATTATGAATTTTTTAAATGAGCTTCTATTTTGGTGGAATTTGTTTTCTGCCACCATGATGGATTTCCCTCAGTTGGAACTGGTGACCCGTTTCTGTCTTTTCAAATTAAAAGCTCTCTAAAGTCATGCAAATGCGACTGCATGACATTTCACAGGGTCACCAGCTGACACACATCACGGATGCCCCCCTTCATTGAAACCGTCACTCTCCATCCATTTGGCAGTTTGACCTCTTTAGAAAATTTGGAGAGATTGAGGGACTTCCAAGAATGAAAAATTCCAAAATATCAATAAAATGGCCAAAAATAATACAACAATAATAATAATTTAGAATGATCTCTTCCAGCATCTTCAGCTTTGAGTGGGAAATCTCGATTTCGATTGAACAAATTGATATTTAAAATGTGGGTAAAAAAAAAAGAACTCTGTTTCAAATTTCTAGCAAAAAATTCCACTTTTAGCGCTGAACAAAAAAAGATTTGGACCGCTGAGAAAAAGTGACTTCTCAAAGCCTACAGTGCATAAATGTATATCAGAAGATCGAAAAAAGTGGCAAAATAGCAGCGATCACCCCGTTAATACCTGATCAGTAAAGCGTCTATATTTACTTCGAAGGGTTTGCGATGCATCAGTAGATCTGCCCCTTTTCTCGAACCAAAACCTTCATGCTTGTCCCCAACTCTGGTCCTGGGGAACTGGTGTCCAGCAGAGTTTGTCCCCTGCTCAAGCGCTTGGGAAAATCGCTAAACTGTGCTGGAAAACAGCAATGGAGACGAAGGGCAGCCCTGCCTGAGACCCCTCACTAGACCATCCCGAGTGGCTTCTGGGAAGACCTGCTGTAGTTTTCGGGGGTGGTGGTGGTGGAGGTGGGATCGGAGGAGAATACTGTATGGAGCTGGACAAAAGGAAAGAGAACTGTACAGTATGAACAAGTGAGCGAGAAAAACGAATGCGGCAACAACATTGGTCCGACCTAGTGGCGAAGACGAAAGCTTTCGTATATACTGCTGTCGAGTGGACGGCAGGCCTACGCGGTGTGTGTGAGAGACGTCTGTCTTGTCGGAGGACAAAATCTTGGAGTGGCGGTGCTGATCACCAGCCTCAGAGCACCACGTGGGACCGACTGGCGACTTTCATCCTTGAGCGTCGACCAAAAAAAGGAAAAGTGGGGGAATGCAAGTTGATTGTTGACACACGCCAACGCAACTGAGAACCCGGTCTCAGTTCAATGCCTGGCCACGACGAGTGGGTCCTGACGTGACCGCAGTCATTGCCTGGCCAAGATTACACAAAACCCTGACTATTTACACATCAAAAAAACAAAAGTACAAACATGGCAATGTCATGATCATGAAGATCCAAAGCAAATTTTATATACCTTTGTTTTCCAACATTTTTTACCTTTTGTTTTTTATGTAAAGAAAAAGAAATGTCCCCAGAAATCCAGAAATATAATTTTTTTCGAAGCTTTTGACCTCACTACATTTTTTTTTTCAATGTGACACATTATCATTTTTTAAACACACACTGAATTACGTTTTTTCGCCTTTTAAGCCAAATAAAAAAAAAGAAAAAGAAAAAAAAAAGAAAAAAAACTGGTACAACGTATTATCTAAACACAAAATAACAACAGTCTACATGTAAAAATATAATTTTACATACACAATTTCAAAATAATGATTAAGTTTGCATTTGTTGCATAAAATTTACAAACGTCCGTGTTTCCTTAGCCGGCCCATGGGGGGGAGGGGGAGATCCCTTATTTTTTATTTTTTTTTTTGTTATTTCGTTCTTTCTTTTTTCGTCCCGCGGAGGCTTCCGTCAGATCGCAGCAAAGTCACGTGTCTTTTAAGACGCGATGCTGATTTTTTTATTTATTTTTTTTAGGAAAAAAAAAAAACTGAAACCGTTCCCCATCAATCTCTCCGTTTGGAAAAAAAAGAAAAATCAGATGAATAAAAAAAACAAAAAAACACACTTTTCTTTTTATATACTGTATATATTTCTACATTTATATATATTGATTTTCTGATAGACTTTTTTTTTTTCCCAGTTTCAGTGCCTCGTGTTGATTGGATAAGGAAAACCACTGAAAAAAAAAAGAGCCGCTGATGCATCTTGAATCGGAATTTTTCTTCCTTTCGTTCTTTTCCAACAGAGAAACCAGAAACAGACCAAAAAAGCATAAGAGAAAGATTAAAAAGGGAAAACATGTTTTTTTTTTTCTTTTTTTTTCTTTTTAAACACATACAACCACACATTTATACTGAAGACTACAGCGGCTCACGGACAAGCCAATATTCATAAAAAGCCGATAGCTATGATACAACGCTCGATAAAAGACGTGTCGGGGGAGGGGGTCGTGAATGTGTGTGTGGGTGGGGTTATCAGGAAAGGGGCGGGGCTTGGGAGAAGGAGGGCAGGAGATTGAAATACTCTAAAAAGAGGGGGAATTTGCCTTGGACACGCCTCGTAATTACATATAGGCATACAGTACATTAAATACAGTTTATCCAAAAAATACTTTTTTTGTAACCTTTTTACTGTTTTTTTAAATTCCAGGCTGTTAAAACACCTGACTGCATAGACCTAATGACTAACGATTCCCTAAGCTTGCATCCTAAAAAATTCTGATAATGTCCTTCTCGCGCTGTGTGATGATATGGACTCTAAAAAGGCACGTTGGTACAAGTGTAGCGTGTTTGAAATTGCATCTCCGGGAAAAAAAAAGGGGGAGGGGTTTGAGGAGGGGGCAGTATTTTGAGGTGGTGTGGGGGTGGGGTGGGGTATTAGGTCTGAGCTCCACTGGATGGTCATCGCCCTCCACCCAGACTGGACGGTAGAGAGGTTGACGACTAACTTTGGGGTGAAAATCAGGCAAAAAGAAGAAGGAATTACTTTCAAAATAAAAGTAAATCGAGTGATGGATTGTCAAGGGCGGGGCCAACAAATCATTGTCTATCGGTGTGGCCTTCATGGTCACGAACCCAGTCCATTTCCTGATTGAGGCAACGTTCCCAGTTTTTTTTTCCCCCATTTATTGGCCCAAGTTTTTTTCTCCATAAAATTAAAAGCATGGCACATACTGGGGGATCCAAAAGTCTGAGACGGCATTTTTTTAAAAAAGGACAAAAAAAAAAAAGGGATTTTTATTGGAATGTTAAGAAGCTCCGAGCAAAAAAAAAAAAAAAAATGTAAATAATTATCGCGAAAAATTGAGTTTAAATTTGAGTTAAAAAGCAGAAAAAAATGACGCAAAATTAAAACATTGTTTTTATATTTAAAAGTAGCTGTGTTAAGCGCCAAAAGGTCCGATTTTTTTTACTGAAGCTTGTGTTCAGATGCCTGTCGGATGGATTGTCGAGGGATTTTACTGCCATAAACCCGTGACAGTGATGCCACAGCCATACGTAAGTCTGATCACAACCAGCCTCAACCTCTCTCTTCTTATTAAGCGGCGCTTTATAAAGCGGGACTGGTGCCTTTATCGCCCCTTCCCGGATGTTTTCCTACACTGGAATCTGGAAATTTTACTGCTAATCTCAGACTTTAGGAACACGTTGTAACTACTGTAGCCACGGCAACTGTACTGATCAGTCAGATTGTTTTTTTGTTTCCCCCACATCGACGTGATGGGTCGCATGCAGCGGCAGAAAAATCTGAATCACAAGGAAAAAAAGAAGGTAAAAATAGCAGTCGTAAAAAAGGAATAGGCTTTTTTAATGCAATCTCTAAACGTCCACCTCTTCCGTGTGTTTGCTGGTTAAAAAGTGGTTTCTTTTTGCCTTCATACACATTTTTAATATTAGAATTTTTTTAAAGATAAAAAAAAAGATAATTTCATTATTGCGACTTTTACACCATTTTTTCCCCCAACTTCGTCGTCTCGTTCGGTGGTGCTGTGGCTGAACCCAACCCCCCCCCCCCTCCTTTCTCTTCCCTCTCTTTCTCTCTCTCGCAATAAATGGATTGACCTTCATGTAAATATCTACTCTTTCTCTTTTTAGACTTTTTTTTTCCCCCAAGAAGAAAGTCAGGCACAACTGCAAGAGTTTTTTTTTTTTTTCCACAGTGTGGAGAGATTGCCTTTAAAAAACTCTGCTGTTCTTCCACAGCTGTTTTTTTTTCTTTTTCTTTTTTGTTTTAACACCATGATATGTTTGAAGTGTCCCCCAACAATCTGCACATTTTCCAAATGAAAAAAAAAATTGAGGAAGAAGAAGGAGAAGCCACTGTTTTTCGATCCTTCGTTCAAAGCGGGAATGTGAAAAAGGGAGAAGAGGGAAAAGGGAGCTGTCCCGTGTGTCTCTGTTTTCTTTTTCCTTATTTTTTCCTTAACCAATGAACACGTAAGGATATACTTTTACAAGAAAACATGACGAGGTTGGGGAGGAGGAACGAAACCAAAACAACAACAACGAACAGAAAGACAAAAAAAAAAAAAGCTGGCTGGTCAGATGGAAGGTCGATCATCGTTCGTCGATTGATCTGATTGGATTTGATTGTTTTACGGACGGTCAGGAGCATAAAATGACGTCGTCAAAGGTAGTGGTCGCTCACCATTTTGAAAAAGTCTGGCAGCTTGGACCTGAAAGAGAAAAAAAGAGAGAATGGGTTAAATCAAGATCAGATATCACACATACACACACACACACACAGACAGACACACACACAGACACACACAGACACACACACACACACACACACACACACACACACACACACACACACAGACAGACACACACACAGACACACACACACACACACACACACAGACACACATACACAAAGTGTAATGGAGTGATGGACAAACAACTGAGGAAAAACTCAAAGGCAACAGTGTTCCTACACTCAGTGGCCACTTCATTGAAAACACCTACCCAACTGATGGGCCGCTTTATTGGAAACACCCACCCTGTGAATCCAATAACTGGCCAATTTATTAGAAACACCCACCATGTGAATCCATTAACTTGCCACTTTATTAGAAACACCCACACTGCTGTTTCACTAACTGGCCACTTTATTAGAAACACCCACCCTGTCATTTAAATAATTGGCCACTTTATTAGAAACACCCACCCTGTGGTTTCACTAACTGGCCACTTTATTAGAAACACCCATCCTCTTGTTTCACTAACTGGCCACTTTATTAGAAACACCCACCCTGTGGTTTCACTAACTGGCCACTTTATTAGAAACACCCACCCTCTCGTTTCACTAGCTGGCCACTTTATTAGAAACACCCACCCTGTCATTTCACTAACTGGCCATTTTATTAGAAACACCCACCCTCTCGTTTCACTAACTGGCCACTTTATTAGAAACACCCACCCTGTCATTTCACTAACTGGCCACTTTATTAGAAACACCCACCCTCTCGTTTCACTAACTGGCCACTTTATTAGAAACACCCACCCTGTCATTTCACTAACTGGCCACTTTATTAGAAACACCCACCCTCTCGTTTCACTAACTGGCCACTTTATTAGAAACACCCACCCTGTCATTTCACTAACTGGACACTTTATTAGAAACACCCGCCCTCTCGTTTCACTAACTGGCCATTTTATTAGAAACACCCACCCTGTCATTTCACTAACTGGCCACTTTATTAGAAACACCCACCCTGTGGTTTCACTAGCTGGCCACTTTATTAGAAACACCCACCCTCTCGTTTCACTAACTGGCCACTTTATTAGAAACACCCACCCTGTCATTTCACTAACTGGCCATTTTATTAGAAACACCCACCCTCTCGTTTCACTAACTGGCCACTTTATTAGAAACACCCACCCTGTCATTTCACTAACTGGCCATTTTATTAGAAACACCCACCCTCTCGTTTCACTAACTGGCCACTTCATTAGAAACACCCACGCTGTCATTTCACTAACTGGCCACTTTATTAGAAACACCCACCCTGTCGTTTCACTAACTGGCCACTTTATTAGAAACACCCACCCTGTCATTTCACTAACTGGCTACTATTATTTCTTAGCAACTGCAGGTCTTATGGTTTAGTACCAAAATCTTCTGCAGCAACTCTGGTAGAAGAACCAATCAGGCAGTGTGGGAGGAGCTTACTGCTGTACGGTACAGAGTACATCAGTTATTAGCTTCGTTTATCAAAAGGGAATATCTGAGGCCCAGTAAACCTTAGCAAGGGAACGATGCAAATGGAAGAGCGCTGTAAAAAGAAATCAGCTCAGATACGGACTGCAACCTTTGAGATGATAGAACCCAAAGGTCAGCATTCTTTATCACTCTGGACCAAAGGAGTGTCGTCTCTGCCTGGCGGTAAAACTGACCAAGTAAATAGTTCATCACCGTCAGGCTCTGAGTTTGGACGCCTTTGAGGTTTCTCCTGAATTCTTATGGTTTATGGAAGGGCGAGTCTTTAAAACCATAAAAAAGAACCACACTGTAGTAACACAAGCTCACAAATGTTGCTATGTGGCCCTTGCAAGGCCTTCATAACCATTTCATAACATAAATCTTCATGAAGGGTCAGGGTGACAGTGTAGGGTAGCGTTCATAAAGCTACATAGACCCCAGAGGGGAAGCTTGTTGGCATATGCATCAATGTATGTTTATGTCAATTGTTATTAAAGGCTTATGTACATGCCATAGAGCCCTTGGTAACACTTCACTGTAGAGTAGCATTCGTAACCCTTTTGTGACAACTGACATGAAGCTACATTAACATTTCTAAAAGGTTAGCATTCATAAGGCTACAAAACATCTGCATAAACCTGTTAATACAACTGATATAGACATTTATAAAGTCTTATAAAGTCTTAAAAGCATCATGAAAGCTATTTCTCCCCAGACTCAACCATTGAAATAAACCTTTATAAATGTCTACTTACTCTAGGGTAGCATTCGTAACCCTTTTGAGACAACAGACATAAAGCTAACAATGCTAAAATGTTAGCATTCATAAGGCTACATGTTACAAACATGTCATGGCTTGTTACAAAAAAGTGTCATAAAGACTTCGGTAGCATTTAAGTGTGGAACAGCATTCATAACCCTTTTATGACAGTTGACATAACACTACATAAACATTATTAAAGGTCAAGTCTGGCTGCTTTCATCAGTTCCACCCCAGGGAAGGTAACAACAGTGAACCCTTACAAGTAGAAGCTATGTAGGTTTATGTCACCTGTCATAAGAGGCATATGTAGCCCTACAACAAAGTGTTGCCAGCCCTTATTTCCATTTAGCCCTGAAGCTAAATGTAACTAAATGTGTAGCTTTGGAATAAAACTGTAGAAGTAGGCTTATGCCAACTGTTATAAAAGACTTATGTAGAGGCTATGTAGCACATAGCTGTGTAGCTAGAATTTTCCAACATTAGTTGTCATGCCATTTCAGCAAACGTGGGAAAATTTAGAAATGCCTCAGGCTCAGTTGTCACGAAAGGCTTATGCAGGTAGCCTGATGAACACTAGCGGTGCTAAAAGGTCCGCATGCAAACTGTCTTACTTCCTGTAAAAGTGTAATTTTCGAAAGCAACGAGGAAATTGAATGGATGTAGCTCACAGTTGACAACCGTTCAGGGAGAAAAAAATTTGCAGCGAAACGCACATCCTGCCAATCTGTTGTTAGAATGGACGCAGCGTTGAATGGTGAATTGGGAGGAAGGACGATTCTATTAGGCCCTATTGTTCTGCTTTCATTGCCGTCCACAGCAGATTAGTCTCCAAATCAATCAGACAGCTGTACTAATTTCCTTGCCTCTTGTCAAATTGTAGGCCTGCTCTAAAGCTGCTTTGGGGGGAGCGAGAGAGGCAAATGAACGCCATCTGCTTGGCGGCAGAAGTTTCGTTCGGGAAAAGTGACGGTTCCCTCAATGTGGTCAATCCATCAAGGAACGTCCTTTGCTTGACATAAAGATACGTAAATGTCTAAAGAAGGTTCATTCTGCTTTATAACCAGAAAAGGTAACGACAAGGGACGCTTGCTGGAATAAGCGCCTGCATAGGCTTATGTCACCTGTCATAAAAGGCTTATGTAGCTATCAGGCTGTCGGTACGACTTTACTATAGGGCAGCATTCATTAGCCTTTTATGGTGGCTGATGTCAAATTACGTTAACGTTTCGAAAAGGTATTCTCGCTACTTTCTTCAGTTTCACCCCATGAAAAGTTAATGAGATGCTAAGTAGGCTTGTCAGCTGTCATAAAATGCTTATGTAACCCTACTATAGGATGCTGCCGGCTTCTATAGCCAACAACTGTACCTTTCTGGCCATGTCTAGGACGTAGCGATACTTCAGGCGCCCCAGGACAATGGCTGAAAAGACGAATTAAGAACCTATAGGACATATTCAGTGGCACTTAAAGTGAAGTGAAAGTGACTTTCTGTCATTGTGAACACAATCGGTGAACCGTGCAGCACCCTGGGAGCAGTGATGGGGACGGTACCTCGCTCAAGGGTACCTCTGGGCAACCTACCGCTCAGGGAATGAAGCCTTCTGAGATTGGGGCCTATTCCCTAACCAATAGGCCACCACTGCACTTGACTGCAAAGAATTGGGGGTGGATTCCTGAGGGGACGTATCCTTCTCAACGATGATCTTGAACGTAGATCCTTCCGGCGTACACCCATTACTTGCTTAAACCCCTGAAGCTCCTGGGCAACAACGGATGTCTAGGCTACCTTTGGTATGAGGGGGAAAACTTCGTAAGGAAATTATCCCTTAAAGCAGAACGACTCGGGTGGCTTGCCTCGCTTGGGGTCGGAATCGAGCGGGACGCGTGAGCAACAGCAGATTATTGTGGAGTGAAATCTGACCATTTAGGGGAGGGTGTGGCTTTTTACATTTGTCCCATAGGGTTGGAGGCGTCGCCCATGCTGTGGTGGGCCCCGCCCAGGGAGAGGGGCGGGCCGTCCGGCGACACTTTCTCTTCCTCTCGTCTCTTCAGACACGCCGCCTTCGGGTTCAGATTCCTCTCTGGAGAAACAAAACACACACACACACACATGCACACAGTTACTCAACAGCTTTATGGTGAACCCAGGGCACCCAAGTCAGTAAAGTTCTACGTCAAACACTGACACCAAGTGGTCAGAGCTGTAATTACGCCAACTGCATTACAGAATGAGCTTTTTCCACTTATTAAGTCCCACTATTTAAGGGGTACTGCATGCACCCCATCTGACAGGGCTAACTTTTCAAACTAAAGCAATGTGGAGTCCACCACTGACCCCAGACCAGAAGAACTGGGCTGCCGGACCCAAAATCACCACTGACCTCGGACCTGCTGCTCGAGGCTGAGGATGACGGCGACAGCCTGGTGCAGGATGAGCAGCTTGGTCTGCGGTTTGTCGCTCTTCAGGTGAAGCTGCACCATGCGGCCCAGCTCCTTGAAGGCCTCGTTGATGTCCCGCACGCGGAGGCGTTCTCGTGCATTGTTTGCCATCCGCCTCTCGCGCTCCCGCTCAATCTTCTGCTCCGGGGTGAGGTCCTCGTCGTCGTTGTTGCTGCATGTGTGCGGGTAAAGTCAAAGGTTGAGGAGGAAGTTTTCTACATTCATTGATTTCACAAGTGATTGGTAAACCCTGATCGGCCACAACGTTAAAACCACTGTACTATCATTATAGAAGTCAAACACAGCTTTGACCCCTCGATGCTTGGACTCCTCAAGACCTCTGAAGGTGTATTTGCACGAGCAGCAGATCTTTCAAGTCCAAGGTAAGGCCTAAATGTATAGTTTGGACATCCTACAGTTGTTAGGGTTATGCTCCGGGGACTTCTTGACTTCTTCATCAGGTTCCTCAAACCCTTCCCAGACTATTCAGGACACATTAACCCGCTGAAGGTAGGAATTCTATCGCCTTGAAGGAATAGTTATAGTTGTAATATCTTCCCAGCTCCTCAGCAGATCATTACCCATATCATCACCCTGCCTCTGCCGGCTTCCCAAAGGGCATCCTGATGCCTTCTGCCTAGGTATTCCCACGTATCTAAAATTATTGAAAAGAAAACCTCCCATTGGTACGTCTTTAGCATGGGTCCTCTGACCGGTCTGCATCAAACCCATTTAAACAAGATAAGTGTTACTCAAATCATTGTTTGGTGGCGTTAGCGCTGTGGCTGAGCGGTACCATTCTGCAGCGTCAAATTCATTAACCAATTTTTTGGGGTTGCAAATAAAATCAAACAACATATAACCATGGCAACAGGAACAACTGCAATGAAAGGAAGCGGCCTAAACAGGTCGAATTGGTCACTCCAGGTGTAAAGCCCATAAACCCCATTTTGGATGAAGGTGGTTTATCCTGGGAGCGTTTCTTTTTTGGGAATCTGGATGGGCCTGACGCTCGTGTGTGAGGGACAGCTAAAACCTGGCTCAAAACCAGGAGGGACAGGAGGATATCCGTATGTGTGTGTGTGTGTGTGTGTGTGTGCGGCTTGTGTCATTTAGCTGTCCCTCAGCACACTGGTCACTTCATCAAAGTCCAGAGAAGGAGTTGAATGAAGCGAGCGTCCAGCTGAAACAGTTTACCTAGATCTTGACCTCTCTATAGCTTTCAGCTCCTTGCTGTCCGCCTCGTCCTTCTTCTCCAGCGTTTTGCTGTCCTGCAGGTTCTCGTCACCCTCGTCCTCCGACTTGATGTCCGAACTGACCGACGAAGTGCTCTGACCTTGCAGGCCGCCGGAGAGCGCTGCGGGGACGAGATGGGAGGGTCATGTCAGAGAGGACGGCTGGATCTGCTGCTGGACATCCTCGTCAATCATTTTTGAACGACGACATTAATATTTATA
>CM029381.1:488806-491306 GCA_017165825.1 Hepsetus odoe
CACCTTAGCAATTACCTTAATCGTCATAGCAATCACCAATCAACTTCCATGCAACCATCTGGTTAGCAACTGCTTAGTGTCATCCTAGCAACCATCTGGAACACCACAACAACCTAACGAGACCCGTGCAAAAGACAAATATATTATAATCTGGTATTATAGTCTCCTAGCAACCAGCCATTGCAGTCATCTAGCAACATCCACGCTGCATACAATAGCATAGCAACCATTTACCAACATTCAAGCAACACCCCGATATCAAGCAACACCCTACAACAACAGGGACATCATAGCCACTGATCACCAACATAGCAACCGGTCGTCGACACTCTTGTAACCACCTGAAATGCCATATCTAGCAACCAACAGCCTAGCAACCATCCAGGAAACCATTTCTTAAAGCAGTAGCATCAAAAAAATAAATAAATATAAATAATGGAAAATAAAGTGAATTAAATTAGTGGGAACTTTGCATGGACTCAATAATAAAAAGATCCATTTCAGGACCAACATCAACAAGAACACAATCAAAGCGAGGCTGAAAAGAAGCTTTCCTACTTGTGTGTGTGTGTGTGTGTGTGTGTGTGTGTGTGTGTGTGTTTGTGTGTGATCTCCAAATCAGATCCCTGTTTGTCCACACAATGCACAATGACATTTATGGACCCTAAAAATAACAGCAATTGAAAGTGAGACGTAACCTTTCGGCGGACGGGAAAAGGAAGTGGTGGAAAACTGAAGCGGACACTGAAGCAGAGTGAATAGCTGGAACAAGCCAACTTCCTTCCCACACAATGCTCCCTTTGTGCCGACTGCGAAGGGTCAGCAGGACAACCGGCCAGCCGGACATGACTGGACGTGGACGGTGGAGGAGAGGAAGTGTCGTTTAGCTGTAGATTTCCACTCAATCAAGCCTGTGATGGACGGCGGGACACGTGGATTAATCAATGAGCAGCAAACTAACAAGAGCCAAGCGGAGCTCTTGTTAGACAAATATATGCCTGTGTGAGTGTGTGTGTGTGTGTGTGTGTGTGTGTGTGTGTGTGTGTGTGCTTCCTGTCCAGTTTGCAGCGAGCATGTTTGGTGAGTGTGTGGAAGGGAACAAACAGGAGTGTGTGGGTGGCTTGGCATGTTTTGTGCAATGCGAGGAGTTTTAATGTGTTTAAAGTGTGTGTGCGTGTGTGTGTGTGTGTGTGTGTGTGTGTGTGTGTGTGTGTGTGTGTGTGTGTTTCTTTCCCTTCCTGCAGTGGAGAGCGTGTGTGTTCTGCGATCTGTCAGTTTGTCTCTCTCTTTTCCAGCTGCACCCGGATCTCCACATAGTTTTCCCATGATTTCATAAATGCGCTGCAGATTATACCACACACACACACACACACACACACACACACACACACACACACACACGCACACGCACACACGCACGCACACACACATACATACACACACACACGCACACACGCACACTCTCCACAGCTGTTCATCTGCTGATCTCTGGTAGACACAAAAAGTCAGAGAGAGAGAGCGAAAGAGAGAGACAGGCTCTGATGTTGCGTGTGAGGTCCTATTAGCTGTGCCGTCCCATGTCTCATGTCCGCTGCTGTCGGGACGGGTAATGTAAGCAGGAGAGATTAGGGCGAAGATTAGAGGACTGCAGGACTGCAGGACCCCCCCCCCCCACCCGGACCATTAGACAACTCTCTCTCCCTTCGAGACCCCCTGTAAGTTGCTGATGAAGCCTCATCCAGCGTTTAAGACCACGAGCTGATGTATGATGGGAAGAAAAAGAAGCCCTGCTGCACTCGGGACGTCCCGGTGTGGACGCCTCTAAAATGGAGGTGAATGGAAGCAGGGGTCTAAACTCAAATCCAGCCATTTAATTTCTCCTACAAAGCTGGCCTTCAGAGTGTGTGTAGGGAATGTCCATAACGCTCATACGAGGGACAGGTTTCACCTCAGACGTCTGGTACCATTCACTCCGATTGGGACCGATTCTCACTCGAGGAACCTCAAGCTCCTGTTTAAAGGTCCCCTCATAAAGTTTTTTTCCTAGAACAGTATGCTCTGGAACCTTTCTATAAAAAAACACCTTGGATGGGGTTGTGATGCGTCTCGGGCAGCAGGGGGCACCCTGGGAAGGGCAGCGAGGGAGAAAGTGTGGCCACAAAGCAGGCCTCTGTAGGGCCATGGTTACCACGGCGATGGGAGAAGGGTGTCTGAGAAGTGAGGGGCTGGAATAGTGAGTCTTTGTGTGTTCCAGACACACACACACACACACACACACACACACACACACACACACACACTCACAACTCATGCTTTAATTATGCACACCACTTCCTGTGTTTTAGTCTCGGGCGGGTGTTTTGTGGACCCCCTCTGAGTGTCTGAAGTCTCCAGGCTGATGGGACAGAGGGGCCGTAATGCGCTGGAGACTGGGGTCACACAGGACCTTCAGAGGGACCAATCAGAAAACCTCACTTAAGTGAAGGCATCACATGTGCTC
>CM029381.1:496306-518806 GCA_017165825.1 Hepsetus odoe
AGAGGAGAAGAGTGGATCATGATTAGAAGATTGTTCTAAGATATAAAAGGCAAAAAAAAAACTATAAGCTATAAGACTGGAGAACTGAGTTCCCCAAGAATCTCTCTCTCTCTCTCTCTCTCTCTCTCTCGTTCTTTCTTTCTTTCATAGTCCTTAATGTCTTGTGACAGCAGGATAAAAGGTTGTTAACACACTCCAGTGACACCACTAGGATAAATAAATTTACACACACACACACCTCACACACACACACAAACACACACACATACACATACCACACACACACACACACATGCACACACACACACACACACACACACACACACACACACACACACACACTTCCTGTCATTTTCAATCCAGTCACTCATAGTTTCCATCAAGGCAGTCTCTTTTTGATCTCTCTCTCTCTCTCTCTCCTCTCTCTCTCAATCAAATCTGTTACTTTTATCACTTTCTTTCCATCATTCCTTCTTTTCACCTTCTCTCCAACTTTTCACTCTCTCTTCCTTCCTCTCTTTCTCCTTACTTTCTTTCTTATTCCATCTTCCTTTTCTGCACCTTCCTCTCACTGTATCTTTTTCTCTCTCTCTTTGCTAACTCTCTCTCTCTTTCTTCCTGGTAAAGACGCAGCCACCGGCCGAGAAAAAGGTGGAAGAGAGTGCGTTCATTCATTCCTCGCTTTTCTTCCTCCCTCTCTTTCTCTCTCTCCCTCTCAGTAATGGTCCCTTTCCCTCATTACACGTGGCCACACTAATTACATTGTTTTATTGTCTTCTTTTATGGATGTTTTATTTTTTTATTTGCGGACCCCACATTTATCAGGGCTCATTACCTTATGCTAATTAGCATAAAAATTGCATCCGCATTCATGCAAATAAAACAGAGAGCGGACTATGTAATGCTTCAAATAATCACTTTAAGTTCATGGTGTCTCGTTGAAATATCAATTTTGCATTCACGAATTAATTGATTTAAGGTGAGGATAATATAACACCCACTAACGTACTTTGATAAAAATACTAATTGGCGAGACTCACAAACCTCACACAAAGCCCACCAGCTACACACACACACACACACACACACACACACACACACAGTGCAATTAGTGAGGCAAGTGTGCCACTAGTGCTCTGCCAGTGGGCGCCTGGAATGGTTCATGGATTTAGGTGGATTTTTCAAGATAGGTAGCCTTCTTCATGAAGGCCATTCTCTCGGCAGTGTGAGGAAACACTAATTGGCAGACAGGAGGAGGAGGCAACAGCTGGATCTGTGTGTTTGTGAGAGTGTGTGTGTGTATGTGTGTGTGTGTGTGTGTGTGTGTCAGGGAGGGAGTTGCCGTGGGAACAGGTCGTCACGGAGCTCTTTCAGGCCTGATGAGCCGAGTTCCAAGATTTTGGCACCGAATGTGGGCGCCATCTTAAGAGTTGGGGTAAACAGCTGTCACTCTCTCTCTCTCCCCCGTTTCCTCTACACCTCTTTTTCTCTTATGACTCTCTCTTTCTCTTTCCTTCCTTCACTCTTCTCTCTTACCTCTTTTTTCTCATGCTCTTTCTTTCATTTTTCCTTTTTTTCCACACGGCCTATTTCATTCTGTCTCTCCCTTCCCTCTTTTTCTCTCTGTAACTCTCTTACTTCCTCTTTTGTCACTCTCCTCTCTCCCTCTTTTCTCCCTCTCTCTTGCTCTGTCTATCCTTCCCCCCTTTGTTTTTCCTTTTCTCTCTTTTTTCCCTCTGCTCTTCTATCTCTTCCCTTATCTCATCACTTTCCTCTGCTGGATTTCTTTTTCCCTTTGTGTCGCTCGTCCTCCCTCTTTCCTTTCTCTCTTTATGTTCTTGTCTTGCCCTCTCCGTCTTCAACCTCTTTTTCTTTCTCTCTCACTCTCCTTATAGCTCTTCCATCTCTCTCTCTCTCTCTCTCTCTCTCTCAGGGTTTTAAATGCCTTTAAGGGGTCTTTTGTTCAATCATTTAGAGCTGAGAGGAAGCAAGAGACCTGTGCACATGCACACACACACACACACACACACACACACACACACACACACACACACACATACACACACACACACACACACACATACACAGACACCCTTGTACACAGAACTGTCTTATAGTAAATACCTCCCAATGCATTAACCCATCTCCATTCACTCCCCCACCCCCCCACCCAATACACACACACACACACACACACACACACACAAACAAACTCTTACCTGTGAGGGAGGGTGGAGATCCCACTGGAGTGGAGGGGTTGGAGGAGAAGCTGTTGTTGGTGTGATCAGGAGAGTAGATCTGTAATGATAACACACACACACCCGTGACAAATGAGTAAACACACACTTTCTCACACACACACAAACACACACGTACACACTCACACACACACACACACACACACGTCTAATCTAAGCATGCATATTAATGTTAAACATCTCCACTAAAGCCCCCTAAGGAGGCTTAATCCAGGAATTAGTGAGTCAGTGATGGTGTGTGTGTGTGTGTGTGTGTGTGTGTGTGTGTGTGTGTGTGTGTGCGTGTGAGTGTGCGTGTGTATGTGTTTTGTGTACACCCCTGGCCCTGAGTGCCTCTTAATTCATTCATGAGCCCTTGAATCTCAGCGTTAATGTTTGTGTGTGTGTGTGTGTGTGTGTGTGTGTGTGTGTGTGTGTTTGCTGTCCTCCAAATTGCTGACCTATGGTGCTTTTTAAAGAGAAACTAGATTATTTGACAGTGCACCAACATAGGCACCACACACATGCACGCACACACACACACACACACACACACACACACACACACACACACACACAAAGCTAATTACCGTACTGAATGTTTCTCCCCTTCGTAAGCAAAACTAAACACACATTTAATCACCTTTCAATTAGCCGCCTCTCTGCAGACGCTTCCCGGGGAAACGCTAAGCAGCCGGAAAAGCGACGGAGCAAACAGAGTTCGAGACGCCGCCGGTTTTTAGATCCACTTCTCTGTCGCTACGCTTACAATGACTAATAGCCATTGCTCAGTAGCTGCTGCGGTGGTTTACACAAAAACGCTACTGCTCTACAGTCTTGTGCAGAAGTCTTGAGGCCCTCCTTTCTTCATTTTTTGCTTCCAAAACTTCCACACTTTCTTGTATTTTTAATGTGTTGTTGAGGGACAGTTCTCCAGATCTTCCTGAAAGACAGTGTTGTTGTCTCTCATTTTCAGTCCAGTCTCTGAACCTGAGCAGTGTGAGTGTTTTGTGTTGGTTAATCCACACAGTGATCTACGTCTGAACCTTCAAGCAGAACAAAGCGTCTAACTGAAGACATGAAGCAGTGAAGAACCAGGTGCAGATGATTCCAGATGATCAGCTGATTTGTTTACTGCTGATGCTGAACGTTGAGTGGTAGGAAACTCTTTATCTAGAACCTTGTTTCTTTAGACACTTTGCAGTTTGTCACAGTAAAACATATGTCTTAGATTCGTCTCTGAGGTGTGAAAAAGTATTTTGCACCAACACAGTCGAGAGATCCTAAATCTTTTCCCCAGAAACATCTCTCAACACATTCAACACGTTCAAGATGATGTAGATTTAGGACTCATGACTTAAGAAAGGGATGGGATCTGAGAGTGGCCAACAGGATATGACTCAATGGCCAAACAGGTGGGATGACCCAGTGGCCAACAGGACAGTCAGCTCAATGGCCGCAATGGCCTACAGAAGGATGGCCCAATAATCAAATAGGCAATGGATCAAAAAGAGGGTTGGCCTCTAATAGGCAAAAAGAGGGATGGTTCAATGTATAATGGGGAAGGCACAATGACCAATAGGAGGGGTGGATCAGTGAACGACAGGGGGAACCACAATGGACAACAGGTTGAAGGAACAATAACCAAATAGGGATGGCTCTATTAACCAAATGAGGATGAGCCAAAAACCAGACGTCCCAAAGGGGGATGGCCCAGTGGTTAAACAGGGGAATGGTACAATGGCCAATAGGAGGACGGTCTCATCATTAAACAGGTGGAATGGCCCAATGACCTCTTAGGAAGATGGCCCGTTGACCAATGCTGGGACGTCCCAGGGAGTCACTGAACTTACTCTTTAAAGCGTATACGGATATAACGGATATGTACATGTACAATGTAAAGCCATTTCCTGTGATGGCTCCACCTATCTAATATCTCCGCCCCTTCTTGCAGATAATATTAGAG
This sequence comes from Hepsetus odoe, assembly GCA_017165825.1. Classification (NCBI taxonomy): domain Eukaryota; kingdom Metazoa; phylum Chordata; class Actinopteri; order Characiformes; family Hepsetidae; genus Hepsetus; species Hepsetus odoe. The sequence continues at coordinate 500,510 of CM029381.1, forward strand.
GCAAATTCGTCTGCTGTGTTTCATCTGGCTAAAGCAAACCAGTTCTGATGGCATTTTCAACCAAAAAACCCAACATTATGCAGGAACACATATCTAGATATGGAACATGGCAACAGTTGCTATGGCAGAAGGTATTCTGGGATCGGTCACAGGTAACACTGATGTGAAATTAATGTGTTTGTTGGTTTGCCCAGTGGAGGTCAAGTCACTCACCGAAGCCAGGGCTTTTCCTAAAGCGTCCCCAGTCTGCGAGCTGCTTCCTGCTCCACTCGACGCCCGATTCGCTGCTCCATGGAGACAAAAAGAAGGAGTTAAAGATGGAGAATTTAAAGAATTTAAAGATCTCCATGTATTGCCAGTGGGATGATTTGGATACTGAATATAGTTTATTACTATTGCATCAAAGGGGACAGTGAGTGAGTGTCTGTGTGTGTGTGAGTGTGTGTGTGTGTGTGTGTGTTTGCCCTGACATGCTACTTGCCCATCTCTTATGACAGGCTTCCAGATGGGGAATTTACGCATTATAGATGAGTTACTTTCCATTTCCTTATTGCACACACGCGTACACACGCACGCGCACACACACACACACACACACACACACACACACACACACACACACACAGACCCACCCTCGTATGCCTCAAAGCTGAAACCTGACCTCATTCCTCTCCAACTCTTTCGTTAGAACTTCACATCCTACCAGGACCACCTTACCGACACCCCAAAAATCGCATATTCTCTCCCCTCACTCCTTCATCTCTTTTGCTCTATTAATTTCTTTCTGTCTCTCTATTCCTTCTTCCTTGAGACAATTGAGCAATTAAGCTCTCTCTCTCTCTCTCGTAATTGGAAACCCATGGTACACGTCTCTATTAACCTGGCCAGTAACCAAAAGCCCAATGTGGGTTTTTCAGATAAAGTGGCCAGTCACCAACACCCAAAGGTGGGTGTTTTGAACAAAGCGGCCAGCCACTGAAAGTCCAAGACGGGTGCTTCCACATAAAGCGACCACTGATCGGCCACTGATCAGGTGCATTTCTGCCTCGCCTCCTGCAGACGTCTGCAAGGGACAGCAATAATTCCAAAAGAATTCACTTAAATGTCTGTTATTTCAGTCTGCTTCAGTTAAAAGAGCCGAGCTACTCAAGAATGCGGCGATTTCCTTTAAAGAGCAAAACAAACCTTTCATATTGTCTGATTATTTATTCGGAGGAACCATAAGGGGGCTGGGATCATGTGAAAGAAAACAGATAGAGATGGAAAACAAACACATTCCAGCCAAACTCTCATAAAAGCATCTCCTGAAGTATTCCTTCATTTTCTCAGTAAAGGAAGAGAAGCACCTGCAGAAGTTTATGCTTTTGAGAATATTGGAGGTTTCTGCCCAGCAGAGTCTACAGCGCCATGAAGTCTTGAGCCCATCATTTCATCACATTTTTCTTCCCAAGAGTCGGACTTTCTTGTATTTAAATGTATTGTTGAGGAACTGTTCTCCAGGCTTCTTAAAGGACAAAGTTTTTGGCTCTTGTTTTCAGCGCAGTCCCTGTGCCCATGCAGGAGCAGTGTGGGGGCATCTCCGCAGAGAACAGAACGGCAGTCAACGTCCAAAGAACAGCTTTGGAATATCCTTCAAGAAGCCTGAAGTAATATCCCTAAAAATGCGACAAGAAAGTTCACCTAGGAGAGTTCAGGCTGTGCTGAAGAATAACGGCGATCAAACAAAATATTGACTATAAAGCTGGTTAGAATTCTACAAACTCTCTTTGTGTTTAGACAGGGTTTATGTGCATGTTCCCACCATAAATCATTGCACCTGCTGTCTCGATTTCTCATTCAAAAAATATAAAGAAATGGTGTGGCTCAAGACTGGGAGACTGGAAATGGTTTTCTAAACTTGTTAAAAGGCCAGATTTGTGTGCAATTGGCCTAAAAGCAGAAAGTCTGAAAGTCTGCTCGATTTATCCATTATCTGGGACACATGTCCTAACCGTGGTATCCCAGTATCCCAAGGGGTGGTAAAACACCCTGGCCAATTCAGTGGACCTTCACTGGGAAGCCACATGAAATCTAGCATCTCCTCTCCATCTGATGTCTATTTTAGTGAACTGTGAAACTGAGGAACCCTGAGGAAACTCATGTAAAAAGGACTTCCAGCGATGAACTGAGCTCACAAATCTTCTCGCTGGACCTTTGTACCTTCATCTTTCCTGGGTTTCCAAATGAAAGCATTTCCAAAAGGTTCCCCATGGTTCCTCATTCCGAAGAAAAACAGCTTTTCGATGCCACAGCAGACAAATCCATCTATTTTCCAAACATCCCGCCTATTAGGACAATATAAGAAAAAATTTTGGATCAACCATGGCAAAAGCCAACATAGTTCCTTCATGCCTTCGTTTGGGAGAAGTATTCCTTCTAAACCAAGCATTTGCATAAAACCATCACTCATCCCTTCATATTCACCTATCGCTCCATCAGAGACACTCGGCCCATCTTATCCCATCTGATCTGATGGCTTTATCTACCAGGGGGCTCGAGGTGACGGAGGGGGGAGTGCATTAGGATAGAAAAATCTCCCATTAACACAGCTTAGTCTGGTATCAGGACGATCTTTCTCTCCGAGTGGCATATCTGATAAAATTCGCCCCTAATCTACTCCATCAGCCGACGCCCGCCTGCCTCTGAAGTAGCGCTGGGGCTGTGGAGCTAATGCTACGCTGGGATGGGGAGCGTTGGGAAATAATGGATTACGATTCACTCTTTTTGTCATTTCATCACTGGCTGAAAGGCAGAGTTCATAAGGCTTCATGACAGTTAAACTACATTTACGTCTCTTAAGTAGGTGTCAGAGGAGGCTTGCGAAGCCAAGTCAAGTTCTTCTCCAGCTCACCCATGATGCTGTCGGTTCCGTTTGTGGTGGCCGTGCAGGAGGCAGCGCTGTAATGATTCGTCCCGCTGTTGCGATGGAAAGTGGACATTGGTGGAAGACTGGGGTTGATCTCCGCTGAAGAGTGCGACGGGTAGCTCTGTGAAAGAGTGGAGGAACAAACATTTAGCAAGAGCAATGTCTCTTATACGATCTTCAGTTCTACAATATATAGTGTTTATGGACTAATAGCTTCTATTCCAGTTTTATAGGAGGGGTTCGTTGATAAATATGTGTAATAAACGTGTAATAGATGTTTAATAGACATAGAAAGTGATTTTGTAAAGCATGAATGGGCTCACAAGTCTCTCGTGTGGGTGCAGGCCACAGTAGCTGCTGCTCTGGGGGCCGTGTGAGGAATTTCCCAGCATGCCGCTGTAGCTGGGCTGGTTCATGCCGCTGGAGGAGCTCCATGGATCTGAACTGTGATGTCCGTCTAGAAGAGAGGGAGGGAACATTGCATCAGTTTTGATTTGTATTTATGGAATCAATCTGACAATATGTGATCATCACTGTGGTAAAAAGTTAAGAAATGAGAAATGAGCCGTTTTCAGGTGGGCATGAGCCAGTGAGCAAGCGCTACCTGGCATAAAGAAGGAGCTGGGGAAGCTGCCGCTGGGGGCTTTCGAGGATGGGTATCCTGGTGAGTCCCGGTTATAATCGGCAGTGCTGGCAGGGGGTGCATACACCTGCAAAATACAAAAACAGAAGATACAGCAACAGGTACTACATATCCCATAATACAGCGAGTACATAATACACAGAACAAATTTCCTAGAATGCAGCAGCTACAACGAATGGAGTGCATATCCCAGGATGCAACAGTCAGGAGCCCAGACTATATATCCCATAATGCATTGGTCAGGGTCATGGCGAGGTTTCTCAGAATGCAGCAGTGAAAACTCGTCTCATAATGCAATAATCTGAACCAGGAAATCACTTCCCATCATTTCCCATGCATGTCCCAGAATGCAACATTCAGGATCACTTACTATATGTCCCATAATGCAACAGTAAGGATCACACAATATATTTCCCATGATGCAACAGTCAGGATCACAGAATATAGATATCTCATAATGCAACAGTCAAGATCACAAACTATGTATCCCATTATGCAACAGTCAGGATCATGGACTATATGCCCAAGAAATGTTTTTGTGAAATTGCAGGGAAAACACATCCCATCATGCAATAGTCTAATTCAGGGAAATCATTTCCCATAAAGCAATATTTAGGACCTGGGAACACATATCCCAGGATCCCAGAATGCAGCAGTTACACAAAGGGACTACATTTCCCAGAATGCAATGGTAAGGATTTCAGACTATAAATCCCAGGACAGAGTAAAAACCAAGAAAAACGTCAGAAAGAGAAACTTTGGAGGCAGTACAACAGTTAATGCCCCATAAAACTACATTTCCCATGAAGCACTTCAAAACACGTAGTAGTGACTGCAGGCTAAACTTCTGATTAGAGTTGCTTTAGTGTTTAAGCAAAATCAGCAACTATAAATAAAAATTATTTTATTCTTCTCTAGAAATGTTTCCATGGTAACGCTATCTCATCTAAAATCATCAACTAAAGGCTATTTTGTTTGTTTACTATTGTCTGTTCTATTATTGGACACTTTAGGACAGTTAACCAAATTGTGTGCATGTGTGTGTGTGCGCGTGTGTGTGTGTGTGTGTGTGTGTGTGTGTGGTGCTCTGTGGGAAAAGGAAGGATTCCTGCTGTTTCTGTGTCTCTATAAAGCTGGGCGCTGTGCATTAACCCATCTCTCTCTCTCTCTCTCTCTCTCTCTCACACACACACACACACACACACACACACGCACGCACACAAATCTGCAAATGACATTAGGCTTAGTAGTATGGATGGAGATCCCAATAGAGAGAGAGAGCAAGAGAGAAAGAGTTTATCTCTTGCTCCTCGCCACATCCAACCCTCAAACCGCTGCACCTGTGCCCATCTCTGCTCACCCACACACACACATGCACACACACACACGCACACACACACACACGCACGGACACACACACGTACACACACAAAGGTCAGGGATTATTCTACAAACAGATGTGTGTCTGGCCATGTGTATGTGTGTGTGTGTGAGTATTGACTGTTTTACAGTTCCTTCAAACAGGTCTCAGCCAATCAGATTTTAGAATAGAAACTCTTTCATCTTAAGCCAAGCCAACCCCCCTCTCTCACTCAGGACCCCCAAACCTTACAATCTGCTGAACTGGACTCAAAGAAATGAGCAGAGAAAAAGTGACACTTAATTCTGATATGAATTTGACACTGTGGAGAGGGAGCAAAAATACACCATTCATTATTTAAGTAAAGCAGGAAACTCAGGATACTACTTTTACTCAGATACAAGCGGAAAAATACAGACTCTGAAATGTGTAAAAGTATAGGAGTAAAACTTTGAGAGTTAAAAGGAAATGAAAAAAAGAAAAGTAAAAAGTACAGAAATGCATTCCAAAGGATATAAATAGGTTCAAAAATGTACACGAGAGTAAAAAAGTACAACAGTGCAGGCTCTGAAATTTTCTCTTTGAAGGACACTCCTACTGCTTAAATGAGCTGGCTTTTGTGACATCACAATGCCCATGATGTCACAATACCTGTTTCAAAAGGCTGCTTTTTTGTAGCTAATTTTGTTTAGGCTGTATATACTGGAGATTAAAAAGCAGATTTGTATTAATGGTGTGTATGTTCTTCAAACAAACAAACAAACAAGCGACCAAACAAACAAACACAAAAATTGGTTTTCCATGATACGAGCCCTTAACACAGGAAAGTGGACGGAAAATGTTTTCAAGCTGTTTGAGCGCACGAGGCTTCACTGGAGACTTGAAATGCACACACACACACACACACACACACACACACACACACACATACACACATGTGCATGCACTCACACACACACACACACATGCACACACACACGCACTTCTTTGTCCTTCTTAATTGGAAAAGAAGAGGCGCTCCTTTGACCAGCAAGCGTCTGGTCAGTATCATGGCTTCTATTTTCAGCTGAAGCATGACATCATTCCCTGCAGCACAGAAACACACACACACACACACACACACACACACACACACACACACACACACATCTGGTTGAAGGGCTTGGCACGCAAGGCCTCCACATGGAGCAGTTAGAACAGAGTGAGTAACGGACAGGTTCTGGGACACACTCATGGACCCCTGACCTTCTTGGACCCCCAACCTTCATAGACCCCTGACACTCTCAGACCCCCAACACATTTGGACCCTCAAACCTCTTGGACCCTCCACCCTCTTGGACCCCTGACCCTCTCATAACACTGACCTTCATGGACCCCAACATTCTTTGATCCCTGACCCTCTTGGACCTCAGACACTCTCAGAACCCCCCACTGTCTCAGACCCCCAACCCTCATGGACACCTAAAACTATGGGGCCCTCTTAGACTCACGCTAACACACGATGGACACAAGCTTTCAGTATCTGTTAGCAACATTAGCCTGCTGTCACTTTAACCCTCAGACTGCAAGTGTGTTCAAAATACCACTTGTGTATGTGTGTGTGCGCACATGTGTGTGTGTGTGTGTGTGTGTTTGGAGTGCTATATATTCCTCAACAAGAGAGAAAAAAGAAGAAAGGAGAAAATAATGACAATGAAGGAGGAAAGAGAAGGATTTGAAAAATTGACAAAAAAGGAAAAAAATAGAAAAAGAAGAGGAAGTGGAGAGAGGATAGAGAAGGAAATAAGAAAGAAAGAAAGACAAAGAGTAATGAGAAAAGAAAGAGCAAGTGAGAGAGAGAGAGAGAGAGAGAATCCGGAAGGAAGTCCCACCCCTTACCCTGGACTTCATTCTATCAACCTGCAATTGCTGTAATGTTCCCCAGATGTAGTGCAGCACACACACACACACACACACACACACACACACACACACACACACACACATACACAGGCATGTGGGCCTGAGGCCTGGTTTCACCATCAAACACTAATCTATTCCACATGAGCCAAAGCAGAGCAGAAGAACACATGCTTGAGCTACACACACACACACACACACACACGTGTGTGTGCACAAAAAGAAAACACAAATGCATGCTCAGCTATGCAATTACAGACATATTACTCACATACACACACACACACACACACACACACACACACACACACACACACAGAGGCTCCCTGAGGACCCGTGGCTTCCTGTGGCTTGATTAGAGCTCACCACGCGAGGACAAGTGCCTCCCTCTGCAGCACTGCACCTGTGACTCTGGGGCTGTGTGTGTGTGCGTGTGCGTGTGTGTGTGTGTGTGTGTGTGTGTGTGTGTCAGAGGGGGGTTGAGGAGATTACCCTTCACAGAACACCAGGGCAGATGTCACTATAGTCAGGAAGCACTTTTCACACACAACTAATGCTAAGAGGCACAGGCGCACACACACACACACACACACACACACACACACACACACACACACACATAATTCCATAAAACTAAGATTTCCTCTCTGGGGCTGATTTAGCGTTTAGCTTATGAAAGTGTTATAACACGGTCATAAACATGTCATAAGGTGTCATAAAGTGTCATAAGGTGTAATATAATGTTTAATGTTGTGACACTGTGTTAACATTAGCACAATGAGCTCCGAAGGGGCGGGGCTAAAGGACTGAACTGGTGAATGCATGTTAACTAGTTGATTTTTGTGACATCACAAAGTGAAGAAAACTCCTTTAAATGGTGATGTGACATGAGCTGTAACAATAGACAACATGTGTGTGTGTGCGCAAGTGTGTGTGTGTGTGTGAGAGAGAGATACAGCAAATACTTCAAGGCCCTTGTCCACATGTGTTCAGTTATAAATAAAGCCACTCAGTCCTCAAAAAACGTGCGTGTGTGTGTGTGTGTGTGTGTATAATCAGAGTTGCATGTGTGCAGCACCATGCCAGAACCTCTCACTCTTTCATCTCTCATGGAGAAAGCTTTCTGTGTGTGTGTTTATATGTGTGTGTGTGTGTGTGTGTGTGTGTGTGTGTGTATGTCTTGAGAGTATGTATTTCCAAGAGTGAGATGTACAACAGGTATCCAGCTCTGCCAGTTGTGTCCTCAACCGTGTGTAGGTGAAACACATACTCTCAAGACAAGCACACACACACACACACACACACACACACACACACACACACACTAGGGATGTGTGTTTTGATTAATAGTGATATTTGAGTGTTTGAAAGCACTGTGCACACACACACACACACACACTAGTTATAATAGCCATGAATTAAAAATAGTAAATTAAAATAAAGAAAACATTTAAATAGAACTAAATGAAAATTGAATAAATTAAAATAATCAAATAAAATTAAACCAAGATATTAAATTAAAACAAGAATAAAGTAAAAAAAAAAAAAACATTTATGTGGAATTCTAAAATAAAACATTGAAATAAACATAGAAAAAAAATGACTGAATAATAAACATTTATATTAAAAAACCTGAAATATTATTATTTAAAACATGAGAATAAAATATTAAAATTAAACATTTATGGTAAAAAAAAATGTAATTGAAAATAAAAACAATAAACTGCAACAAAATAAAACACTGGCATGACCGATCTACCATTCAGTGCTCTTGAGGACATTTTTGGGGACGCACTGAAATCATTTCACCAGGTTTATTTATTTATTGTCCCTTTTGTTGTTTATTTCATCTTATTGGACAGTTATGCAGCAGCACAGTCCTTAGCAACGGGTCCTTAGCAACCGGTTTATGTTTCAGGTCTTTTCATTAATCAGGCTGACGACAGCAAGTGTCCCAGTGTCCCAGCTCACACACACCTGCCGCGGCTCACTGGCGGCCCGGTTCAGCCGGAGGTTCTAGGAGCAGAACCAAAACTGAGACCTAGAACTGGAGTCCAGAACCAACAATTAAAATTCAGAGACTCTTCTGAGGAAGACGCCGATCAGGATCTCAGTGAAGGACGGAAGGATGAGAGAAAGCAGGTGGTGGAGGTAAGAGTACCCCCCCACACACACACAAATAAACAGATAAACACACTGGTTTATTTATTTTGCCATAACTATTATCAGTAAACATTTATAGTCCAGATACACTCTCTCTCTCTCTCTCTCTCTCTCTCTCTCTCTCTCTCTCACACACACACACACACACACAAACTCGTACTCCTACTCTCCCCATATGATGAAAGGCGAAGCTAAATCACAGCCTCACACTGCTCTCTGTTCCACTGCCAAATAACTGCAGAGAAATACCTTCCAGAGAGAGAGAGAGAAAGAGAGAGAGAGAGACCAAAGAAATAAAGAAATGAAAAGAGTTGCAAAGAGAGAGAATGAGACACAAAGACAGAACAAAAGAAAATGTAGTAGTAAACAGAGAGAGATAGAGAGAGAAAGTGAAAATTAGAAATAGTGAGAAAAAGTGAGAAAAAGAAATAAATAGGCGAAAAGAGAAAAAGTAAGGTAAAGAAAGAGAATACTATCTGATAGATAGATAGATAGATAGATAGATAGATAGATAGATAGATAGATAGACATGTTGAGAGAGAAGAAAAAAAAATGAAAGAAAGAAAGCAAGAAATAAAGAAAGGAAAGAAAGAGGGGAAAAAAAAGAAAAAAAAATAGCTAGGCCGACTGCTAGCTAAACAGACAGACAGACAGACAGACAGGTACTCAGCTCCTGGACTCTGATAGGTTACGGATGATGGATGGACAAGTGGCTTCAAACTAAAGGTGGGAACCTCCAGCGGGACATTCCTTGGTCGGGGGTTCTGCGTACGAGAGACCGCAGATAAAGGAAGGAGGGATAACGAGGAGAGGGAAAGGCCTGAGAACGTCCGGCGGATGAAAGAGTCCGAGAGCAGGACGGAGAAGCAGGGAGCAGCTGCTCCGGACGCCATGGCGGGAAGAAAAAAGGAGCCCAATTGGAGCCTGTTTACACGCCTGCCCGCAAATTAATTCAAGATGGTTTGGGAGCGAAGAGAAAAGAGAACCGCGGCCAATCGCCTCCTGATCAAAGACATTCTACTCGGCAATTTTCAGCTTTTAATTGACCGTGGCTTCGATAAAACCAGGCCTCGTAGCTGGAAAACGCTGAGGCTATGTGCAGGAAACCGAAGGCGGCCGAGAGTAACGTGCTTTTCAGGAATGGTGGACGAGGGAATTGCACCGGGACCCTCGAAGGACGAGTCGGCGACGAGCTTGTCTAGAAAATCGGAGGACAGAAGTTTCGCCCTGAATTTGCCCAAAACCCAAAGGGTCCAAACCCTCCCAGCAGCTTTTTCGGGAGCTTGTTTCCTGTCAGTCCAACTCGTCACTGCCATTTCCGTTTTTTTGCAAAAATTTAATTTAACGCTTAAATTTGGACCAAGTCTCCCTCCCCAAAACTCCTCCAGAGTATCACCGCCACATTTCACAGTAGGAACAACACATTCTGTGCTGTCCTTTCCCTCGTCCTCAATAAAATCCCTTCGTTTCCCCCAAGGAATAGATATTTATTTTCCATCCACGAGACCTGCTCCCAGCTGGAGCTCTGAAAAGACAAAGCAAATGTCATTCACAGAGGACGTCCTTCAAAACCAAGAGTTTGAGGACCTTAAAGTGTAGAAGGTGGTGGGACACTGGTGGGAAGTTTTCTTCTCAGCTTTTGGAGCAGAAGCAGAAGAGTTTTGAAGGGCTTGGCCAGCTTGGTGGACATGAAGCGAAGGCCTTTGTCATACACGTCCATCTTCCTGCTGATGGTTAAATGTCAGGAGGCAGGTCAGGAACCTCAGATGAGGCCAAAGCCCTCCTGCCCCAACAATCCAGCTTCTCAAACAACCACTTTCTTCTTCAGATCTTTCCAGCTGTTCCTACCAGCCGTGCTCTGAGGAAGGCTCTGATTAAAAGTCTCTGAGGTTCTCAATCATTTTATCTCATGCTATGAGGGAAGTTATCATCATTAGAAGTGGTTCTTCTGCACTTTGGACATTCTTTTGAATGTTGGTTCCTATCTGTGGTTATTCCTCATTCTTGAGGTTCAGTTCTAGTTTTGGTTGTACTCACGCTTGTTGAGTTCTTAATCAGGTTCTTCAGGATTTTCTACTCTTAATTCAGCTTTTCTCACATTGTCTTCCTCACATATTTTACATAAGTTCCCCTCTTTAGCATTTTTGTTGTTCTAACTGATTCGTCTAAAGGCTCCTAGCTGAGCTCTCCTTTGCAGTCTTCTTTTAAGTGGTTCCTCCTTATGCTCTTAGAGAAGTTGTCCTCTGTGGTTCTTCCTTAGGTTCTTTGAGAGGTTCCCTCTTGACTTCTGGTATCTCAAAGTGGTACATTCTAAAGCTCTTTGAGCAATTCTCATCTTGTGTCTTGTCCTTGTGCGGTTCTTAGGGAGGTTCTCCTTAGTGTATCTTTTCTTCATGCCTTGAGGGAGGTTCTCTTTTGGAGTCTCGGTACCTCTCAGTCATTATTCCACAAGCTCTATGAGAGGATCACAGCTTGAGTCTTGGTTCTACTCTATAGTTATTTTTCAGATTCGCATGCAGTTTTTGTTGGTCTCAATAATTCTCCCTCATGCTTTTATGCAGATTCTCCATTTGAGTCTTAGTCCTTCCTCAGGTTTTCAGGGAAGATCTTCTTTTGAGATGAAGTTCTTCCTCTGGTTTTCAAGAAGGTTCACCTTTTAAAGCCTTGTTTCATCATCTGTTTTTCAGAGAAGTTCTTCTTTTGAGTCTTTGTTCTTCTTCTGGTTTTTAAAGAGGTTCTGCTTTTGAGTCTTGGTTGTTTCTCAGATTCTTTAGGGGAGGCTCTCCTTTTGTATCTTGGTTCTTCCTTAGACTTTTAGGGTAAGTTCTCCATTTGGGTCTGGGTACTTCCTCCGGTTTTCAGAAAGATTCACTTTTTTATGTTTTGGTTCTTCTTCTGGTTCTTCTTTAAAGTCCAAGTTCTTCCTTTGGTATTTAAAGAGGTTCTGCGCTGAACCTATAGGGGTGGTTCTCCTTGCAAGTCATAGTTCTTCATCCTATTGACTTTTTTCTTGGCACCGTTTCCCTTTGTGACGCTGACAGAAAGCTATTTTGGGAGAATGATGACAGTAAAAACCGAACTGAACTGATGTGTATGTTTAGGGTGGGAAGCTTATTGCAAGTCCCACTTTGAGTTTATGGCCGTCTGCTTTTTGGATCATTCAGTCGTTCATGAAAAAAAAAACCCTGCCGGTACAGGCCGCCAGTGCGTGTGGGTATGTGCGCGTTGCCATGGCGACGGCCATAGGAACTCTGGGTAACGGCAGAGCTGGTTGGGTTTAACAGGTCTGCAGCACAGATGGTGCCGAGAAAGGAAAAAAAAAAGTACTGCTTTACCAAGCCTTTACAGAGTCGGTGCTGCCTGCTTTCTTCCTCTCCTCTCGCTCTCTCTCGTTCTCGATCCCTCCATCCATCTCTCGCTCTCTTTTTCTCCTCCCCCTCCATCCCTCGCTTTCTTTTGTCTTTGTTCGCTGTCTTGGTGAAGTGCCAGGTAAGCAAAGTGCTCCTCTGTGCGTTCTTTAGAGAAAACAGGAGGCGGCCAGGACACACACACACACACACACACACACACACACACACACACACACACAAACACACACACACACAAACACACGCCCTCACACGTCTAAACCAAGGGCCAGGCACTTTAAGCCACAACACAAGGACTCCTGCCACCTCTGGAAGAAAATGACAGAGCGTGTATGAGACATTGTCTCCGATCTCTCTGTCTTCCCTTTCAGATCAAAAACCGGATTACCAGCTGAGCTCCACCACACCTCCTCTTTCCTTTCATTCTTTTATTCTCTCCGTCCCGCATGTGTCGGAAAACGGATCTTGGCTGTCACCATTGTTCTCTTAACAGATTTATCCTGTGTTCGATTATCGCCACACTCCTGGTGGCGCCCCCTAGCAGAAATCACAAAAAACTCCCAATCCAGGGGCCGTGAAAGGAGCTGCGTTGCCGGGAGCAATTTTGACAGCGGTACAGGATGGAAAGAAACACACACACACACATACACACACACACACACACACACTTTCTGTAGCTTCAATTGCGGTAGCCAATATGTGAGCTCTGTCTGAGCAAGAAAGAGACAAATGGTTGAAGACAAAAACAACGAATCTCTAGTAAAAAAGTGTGGGTGTGAGTGTGTGTGTGTGTGTGTGTGTGTGTGTGTGTGTGTGTGTGTGTGTGTGTTTTGTGGATAAAGTCTATCAAGCAAAGGGACTGAGCATAAAACTTCATTATTATTATTATTATTATTGCTATATGTAAAAAATTAAAAAAAAACACTGACAGACTGCAATACCCTATAGGAAGTGTAGGGGGCACTAAAATTGCTTCCTTGTCATTCTGACAGATTGCAATACACTAAAGAGAGCCTGGGGCAAGATATAGCTGCCATTGTTTCATTCAAAAGCAAAAACAAATGCTTTAAAATGATTATATTAAGTTTACATCATCCTTATGACAGACTGCACTATCCTAGAGGAAGTGCAGGGGGCACTATAGCTACAATTCTTTCATTTAAAATCACTCTATAATGCTTTATAATGTCTACACAGTTATTACGGCAGAATATAAAACTCTACAGGAAGTGCAGTGACAAATTTCTATACACTAAATGAAGCTCTAAAGTGCTTTAGAATGATCTAAAATGATTCTGACCGATTCAATATTCAACAGGAAGGTGAGGAAGTGAGGCAGATGCTATCGATTCATTTAAATTTGCTCTGTAACACTTTATAAGGTTAATATGACAGATTGTAGTACAAAACCCAAAGCCTAGGGGGTGATATATCCTCAGCCAAATTATAGCAGGGCACAGCTCTGGATTTCAGTGACCAAAGGTTTTCTTTAGCATTTCGTCCTTTCTCCACCCTACATTACCAGGAGTAGAAATTGCTTTAGCTGTGTGTGTGTGTGTGTGCATGTGCATGTGAGAGAGATGGAGAGAGAAAAAGAGAAAGAGATGGAGGCTGGTTATGATTGCCAGGCTCCGCAAGCGGTCCGTAGCGGGAGGTGTTATTGATCTTTCTGACGGCTGGAAATCTCCACTGGGCCTGAAGAACACACTCAATTTTCCCCTCCGTCAGCCTACCCTTCCTCCAAGCTCATTTCAATGAGAGAGAAGATTCTGTCCATCTCGCTGCGTATTAAAGGGTCCAGCCCTGTCCATGTCCTCCTGAACACTAATGCATCCATAATCAGTCCTCAATGCTAAAAGATGAACCTGGGAAAGACCTCAGGCCAAACCTGAAAGAGCAAGTCTCTAGTTTCTCCATCTGTCTCGCACTCAATTTCTAAGTCTTTCCACACCTCCATCTCCTCCTCCATTTCTACATGCCTTCTATCTCCAAGTCTTCTTCCTTACACATCCAGTTCTTCTACATATCTACCACCAATCCCGTCTGCCTCTATTCCATTTTCCATCCCTTTCTACACATCCATCTCCACCTCCAGCTCCACTCCATCTTCTACCTCAACTCCATATCAAACTCTTTCTACATCTCTATCTCCACTTCCAGCTATACTTCTATCTCCATTCAATCTCCAACTCTTGATTTCTTCATCTACTTCTCCAATTTTTACTTCCATCTACACTTCTACCTCAATTCCATTTCCAGCTTCTTCTCTACCTTCACTTCAATCCACATTTCTCTACCACCTCTGATTCCAACTGTGTGAAAAAATGCTGTAAACAAAGAACGCTTTCAGAAATGGAAGTGTTAATCATTTATTTTCATCAATCAACAAAATGCAGTGAATGAACAAAAGAGAATCGAAATCAAATCAATATTTGGTGTGACCACCCTTTGCCTTCAAAACAGCATCAATTCTTCTAGGTACGCTTGCACACAGTTTGTGAAGGAACTCGGCTGGTCGGTTGTTCCAAACATGACTGTGTTTCAACATCTGTGTGACACTGATGATCATCAGCACCTGTTTGGTGAAACTGGTTGATCATACACCGACTATAATCCTACAGAATCCCTGACTTTGTGCAAGTGTACCTAGAAGAACTGATGATGCTCTGAAGGCAAAGGGTGGTCACAGCAAATATTGATCTGATTTAGATTTTTCTTTTGTTCGCTTTTGTTGTAGATTTTCATTTTGTAAATTGATCAAAAATAAACAATCATTATTGATATTTCTGAAAGCGTTCTTTGTTTACAGCTTTTTTTCACGCCTGCCTAAAACTTTTCTACCTTCCTTCCTTTTCCAATTCTTTCAGTCACTTCGTATATTCCAGAATATCATTCTGACAGATTGTAATACACTTCAGGAGGTGTAGGGGGTGAAACAGCTTCAATTATGCTTCATAAAATCCCTCCGTGATGCTTTAGAAGGTTAAAAAATGCAACAGATCCCCTAAAGAACGCCTAAAAAAAGTTTTGTCCGGGTTGCCAGATGTGGTTTCCAGACTTTTCCACACACCTCTAGACCTCCCGCCCTGAAGCAGATGAAAGACATGAAGACATGAAGAAAACAGAAAAAAACCAAGAATGATGCAAATAAGCAAGAAAAAATGGATGAAGGGATAGAAAAGCCATATTTTCTTTCATTCTTTTTTGCAGGAACGGGTCGAGAAGGTAATTCTCCATTCTGTCAGATCAGACAGCGTGTAATATTTGTGAAGAAGCCGGCCGAGAGAGAGAGAGGGAGAGAGAGAGCAGGCATTATTAGAAGAGGGGGCGGCAATTAGAGGATGAAAAAGCAGGTATATTTCCGCAGGTGACAGTTTTTCTTTCTTTCTTTTTTTCTTTCTTTCTTTTTTTATTATTCCCTCTGCCTTTCAGGTGCGCACATTTTGGCAAGTGCAGCCGTTCGCTCTCCCCTGGTTTAATCTAATTACTGCCATATGTCTGAAGCTGCCACACTCGTTTACCATTCTCTCGCTTTACACACACACACACACACACACACACTCCGTTTATTTTAACTATGGTTGAAAGTTTTTGACTCCGACAGTGAAGAACATATTTGACTTTAATTCAAATTAAAGCAAAAACTGAAGTATTAAAAACATTTATTTTACATATTTCAACAACAGTTTAACAGCAAACATCTGCGAACTTCCTGTTAATGTATTCAGATTTAATTTGGGATATTAGACAGTTATAATAACAATAGAAATAATAACAATAATAATAATAATAATAGTTGTTGTTAATATTATTACTACTTCATGTTTGATGCTTGTTTTATTTTACTCTGTCCTTAATATTAATTTGGTTAGAATTAATTCTGATTAAAATACTAAATACAGCATCATTTATTTTTTTTATGGATTAGTATGCATTCATTTTGAAGAACTATTGTTTTCTAAATTCATTCCAGATATCAGTTCTATTACAAATCCATTCATGACATGTGTTTTATTATTAATTTTATTATAATTTAATTCTGGATATTTTTGAAAGAATGTTTGATATTGAATATTTATTTTTTTTAAAAAACATGTTTTTAATATCAAGTACATTTGAATTAAAGATAAAATAAGAACAATAATAATAACAATAACAATAATAATAATAATAATAATAATAATAATAACAACAACACACCCATACACACACACACACACTTGTAGTGAAACAGACGTGACATTATTGTGATACACACACAAAAGTCTACTTTCAAACCCAAAATAGGCTCATGATTGTGTGTGTGTGTGTGTGTGTGTGTGTGTGAGTGTGAGTGTGTGTGCGGGAAACATGTTCTTGACCCACAGGAAGTGTTCAGAGAAAATTAGGCTGCAAGATGGCTGCCTTCCAAACTCATCACCATGGTGATATTCTAATGGCCTTTTCACAGGGCAGATGGGGATTCAGCCATCTGATTGGTCGGGACACTTAACAAGGTGGTCACATGGCCAAAAAAACAAACAAAAAAAAAACAAAGAAAGCTTGCGATGCCACTCGCCGACTGGCACCGCTTGTCTTTCGAACAGGCGGTGCAAGATGGCGGACTGTGATGATGTCACACGGGTTGAAGGGTCAGCTGCCGGGATGGTGTCCAAAAGTATTCAAACAGCCCCTCAGTGGTCGGAAGATTGAGACAATCTCCCAACACCCTCCACATTGGGCTGGGAGGTCCTGGGAATTGATTCACTTGTGGGAAAAACTCCCCTCAAAGAAGGCTCTTGGTGTCTACAAACTTAAGGACGTTTTATGCCAATGTTGGGTTACCATAGCAACAATATACATCCATATATGACTGTGTTTATTGGCTGTTTGTTCAGATCCAGGGGCTGGGTAGTCCCGTGTACACAGCCCTGCCACTTAAACCAAGAAAAGAGTCAGACATATCGGAGAAAAGAGTCAGACAGATCGGAGAAAAGAGTCAGACAGATCGGAGAAAAGAGTCAGACAGATCGGAGAAAAGAGTCAGACTGATCGGAGAAAAGAGTCAAACTGATCGGAGGAAAAAGTCAGACTGATCGGAGAAAAGAGTCAAACTGATCGGAGAAAAGAGTCAAACTGATTGGAGAAAAGAGTCAGACTGATCAGAGAAAAGAGTCAGACTGATCGGAGAAAAGAGTCAAACTGATCGGAGAAAAGAGTCAAACTGATCGGAGAAAAGAGTCAAACTGATCGGAGAAAAGAGTCACACTGACTGGAGGAAAGAGGTGCATGAATCAGAGAAAAGAGTCGGATGTATTAGAGTAAAATGGATAAATCCAAAAAAAAAACCCCAAAAAAACTAGATTTGGGTGAATCAGAAAGAATTTACGATGAATTGGGAGGATTACCGTGGAGATTTAGGATCTGGAAGGTTTAAGCGCTTTTCGGGGCAGTGGAGACCTTAGGGCGGAGAAAAGAGGGATAGAGGAGGGAGTGCCACAAAGAGGGCCCTTCTCTCTCTCTCTCCTCTCTTCCCTCCCTCTCCCTCTCTCTCTCTCTCTCCTCTCTCTCTCTCTCTCTCTCTCTCCTCTCCTCTCTTTCCTCTCCTCTCCTCTCTCTCTCTCTCTCCCACTCTCTCTCTCTCTCTCTCTCTCTCCCTCTCTCTCCTCTCCTCTCTCTCTCCTCTCTCTCTCCCTCTCTCTCCTCTCTCTCCCTCTCCCTCTCTCTCCCTCTCTTCTCTCTCCCTCTCTCTCTCTCTTTGCTCCTCTGCTCTTCTTTTTTAACAATGTCTTTCGGTATGTGATTCTTTCCTTCCAGACACAGACTCTGTCTGTCTGTCTTTCCATGATTTCTACAGCAAGGTTGAGAAAAAATGAAGAAACACCAACATGGCAAGATTTTGCACAACTCTGTGTGTGTGTGTGTGTGTGTGTGTGTGAGAACGCAGAAGAACCTGTCTGCTTGTTCTGTCGCTGGTTTA
>CM029381.1:521306-531306 GCA_017165825.1 Hepsetus odoe
TGTTGATTTTAATCTGACTTAGTTACCGGGTGAGTCATTTTGACTGCATTTGATTCATTTTGAGCATACGATCATCTTTGACTCCAGTTGATTCATTTCGACTGGACACGATTCGTTGTGACACTGCATCAAAATGCTTAAAAAGCGTTTACAAATATATTATGTTAATTCCCGTTTATTGATTTTATATTTAAAATAAGATTTTTATTGATTTCTTTGTGGAAAATGATTCAGGATGACTTCAAAGGAACAGGGTTCCAAACTAAAAATATCAAACGTTGGAAATATTCTCCTTAAAATGGGCCACTCTGGGTGATACGAGGGTTTGTTCTGAGAGACATGCGGCGCACCAAAGCGTGTGCAAAAGTTCCTAAAAAAGCTAATAAACAGCCACTCAAATGGCCGTTTATTAGCTGAGCTGGAAATACTGAAGTCGTCCGAAGTCCAAGTTTTAAATTTATGTTTAGAAAACATCATCCGTCACTCGGCTGACAACAGCATAATAACAATGTAATAACAGTAATGATGTGTGATAATAACGTTAGTGAGAGCAGATCACGGACCTGGAGGTGACTCGGTTTGAAGGAAATACAGTTCCACGACTCCCTTGTTTCACGTAATTAGAATCAATTTGATCCAGAAAAATTTTTTTATACTGAGCCTCAAAACAGAAGGAAGTAAAACGTGTTTGACTTCTATTAATCGGTAGGCCTTATTTCCCGTTATTATACAATTAATATAATGTAATGACATTATTGTACTAATGCATTTATAAGTGAAGTAGTTTTTTACAGGTGAATCGTTTGATTCAGGACCGAGGGGTTAGCTGCTCAGTGCCGAGCGTATTTTCTGATTCCGTGAGTGTATGAAGTGAAATTTCTCTCCTATAATCGATAGGGCCGCAGTGGGGTGGGGTGTTGTCAGGAAGAGGGAATCATGAGCTTCCAAGGGCACGAGCAACGATCGGGCTAGGGAGTGTGTCCAGAGAGAGACAGAGAGGGGCAGAGAGAGAGGGAGAGAGAAAGTGAGACCAGAGAGAGAGAGACAGAGAGAGAGGGAGAGAGAGAGAGCAGAGACAGAGAGAGAGAGAGACAGAGACAGAGACAGAGAGAGAGAGAGAGAGATGCAGGCAAAGAGAGGAGGCAAGGGACAGAAAGGAAAAGAAGAGAGAACGGAAGAGCAGAAATGGAAAAGAAGGCAGAGAGAATGGGAAAAGAGAGATTGAAAGAAAGAAAGGGAAGGAAATGATGAAAGGAAAGGCGAAAAAAGATAGACTAAGCGAGAAGAGAGAGTGAAAAGAGAAAGAAACTAAAAAAGATATTTGGCAGACAGAAGAAAAATGATGGAAAAGAAAAGGATGGCAGGAGAGGCGAAGAAAGAAGAAGAGGGCAAACAGAAATGAAAATGAAATTGAGACAAAATTAGAAAGAGACAGACAGAACATTGAAAGAAAAAGGAGGAGGAAAGAAATGACAAAAATAAGACGAAGAGAGGGAAATGCAATGGAAGGAGAGGGCCAAGAAAGGGAAGAAAGATATACGAAGGGGCGGTTGGAAGGAGGGAGTGGGAGAAAGAAGAAAAAGGAATAAAAGTGAGAGAGAGAAAATGAAAAGAGGCAAAAGAAGAAAGTGGAAAAAAAATGAAATAACAGTGACAGATAGATGTTGCAACTATAATATATATATATATATATAGAGAGAGAGAGAGAGAGAGAGAGAGAGAGAGACAGAGAGAGAGGCAGAGAGAGAAGACAAACAGATTGAGAGAGACGGAGAACAGAGAGAGAGAGAGAGAGAGACCCAGAGAGAGAGAGACAGAGAGAGAGAGAGAAAGAGAGAGACAGAGAGACAGAGAGAGAGGGCAGAGAGAGACAGAGAGAGAGAGATAACAGAGGCAGAGAGAGACAGAGAGAGAGAGAGAGAGACAGAGAGAGACAGAGAGAGAGGACAGAGAGAGAGAGAGAGAGAGAAGAGAGACAGAGAGAGAGAGAGACAGAGAGAGACAGAAGAGAGAGAGAGAGAGAGAGAGACTTGTCCGTTCTCCTGTTGAAAGTTTCAGCCTGGCATGGGAACGAAAACACACACACACACACACACACACTCAAACACACACACACACACTCACACACACACACACACACACACACACACACACACACACACACACACACACACACACACACACACTCAAACACACACAAACACACACACACACACACTTGCAGCTGCTCCTGCTCGTCACGTTACGACTCACACGTGTGTGTGTGTGTGTGTGAGGGAACGGAGGGAGAATGTAACACCGCTGGGACGAGACCACTGAACGCTCAATTTGCAGGAAACCACAGTGAAGTTCCGTCGCCGGGCGACTGCCTCGAGTCACTCCGGAGTTGAGCGAGCGATTCCTCAACGCTCCTCACCTGCAGACGGGAAAAACGCAGACGCCAGACATCATTCTGGCCGACGACCCAGTTTTAACAAAAACACATCCGTCCTGGACGGTCTGACGGGCTCGGATCCGGAACGACGGCTCCACTAAAAAAGCCTCAGATTGAAAGCACCAATTAAAGACTTAAAGCAGATCCCAGAATTCCCGGGAAGCAATTCCCGGAGTCCTGTGGAGGTTCAGACTATAAAACTGGGATTTGGCTCAGCTTGGACTATCCGTGGGCAAATCCCACCAGCTTCCCGCAATTCCTGCATCTAGGTTTGGGAAAACCGAGGGGACTGTGTGTGTCCATATTTCACAAATTCACAAACGAAAGCGTAAAGATTACAAAATAAAGGTCAAAGGACACTGAAAAAATCCATTTTATTTGGGCTATTATTTGCGGTGGAAATAAAATCAGGGGAAGAAATAGTAATCAAGGCTTATTTTTATTTTACATCTAAGTGTAAAAATGTAAAACAAGAAGTCAATTATGTGTGTTAGCAATTTTATTAGAGATTTATTAGAATTAGAATTATTATTATGATTAATTTATGTCTGTATCTCAGGTCATTATACACACAAATTAAAGGCAGCAATAAATAATATACTGTTTCGATCATTTGGATTATTTTTATGATAGAGAGTAGCACATCATTTTGGAAGGTTGTTACTCTGTTTATTTTTTTATTATTATTAATATTATTATTATTATTTTAGATTTATTAATTAACTACTTTTGTAATTGTGATTTATTTGAAAATGTGAAACTATCAGGGATTTCCATGGATAATTATCAGGAAAAATAAATTATTTCACAATTTTTTTTTGAATTCTAATAAAAATAATTCTAATTATATGATATTTTTGTGACTTTTAAAACTTCACAGTGTTATTTTTAAGAGTCTATATAATTATTTTTTTCTCCAAGTGTAGCTTCTGGGATAATTAAAACAAGAGGAATATTCAAATGTCCTGTTAGCATAACAATGCGAAGCGGGTCGGCCCGGTTTGCGGCGAGTGTTTGTCGGGCCGCCTTTTGTTTTAGAGGTGCCCCCTCTCTTTTGTTGATTCATTAAGCCGGCCTGCTGCCTCTCTTCTTCTTTCTCTCCCTCTCTCTTTTTCTCCCTCCTCCTCTTCTCCCGAGTCCCGCTCCACTTCTCCTTCCTGCTAAATCCCAGCAATCGGGTCGCATCCCGGCACGAGTGTCAGATGTGGTTACATGCCGATGCCTCGCCGGGCCGCGGTTACAGCAAGCCGAAACACGGTCACCCCTGTGTGTGTGTGTGTGTGTGTGCATGTGTGTGTGTGTGTTTTTTTTAACTCCCGAAACGCAGAGTATAAACAATCCCAGCAAGATGCTTGGCACCAAATCAAGAGGAACACAATGCACCCATCCAGCCTGGCACAATGGCCCACGTATCATAAATGCACAAAGAGCCCACTGTGTTTATGAAAGGGGCACGGTGATGCCCGTTTTTCCTCGAGGGCACGCATGAAAAAGGGAAAGAGTGAAGAAAATAAAAAAAAAAAAAAAAAAAAAAGGACGCTCCGGGACAGGCCCGGGCGGGAAAAGCCTGGCTGTTTCCGCGAGGCCTCGTTTTCAAAAAAGGTCAATCTAACAGCAACCGTTTGACTGTTGGGTCAAAAAGCGTCCCATCAAATGCACCTGCTCCGAAAATCTGGACGAAGGCCGGTCCTCGTTAGCCGGGATGCAGGCAGAAGCCCGCGCGGGGCGTTACATGAGCCGAAGGGCAAACCGACAAACTCGCACACACCGAAAAAGAGAGATTTGTCGTCTGGAAAGAAAGAAACTGTCTTTCTGTCAAAATATCCCATTATATTCTGGCACGGGGCACTTTTTTTTTTTTTGCGGAAAGCGCGTGCACCCCAGGCCTCTGTCCCGGGACGGGGTTCAACCCTGATGACCTCTGGGAGGTAGAGAGAGAGACCGCAACCTCTCTCCACCAGCATGAGCTACTAGAAAGAAGTGAGACCGTAAACTCATTCAAACCTCCCTCTCTCCTTCCCTCTCTCTCTCTCTCTCTGCTGTCACTCCATTCAGGCCTTTTCTGACGTGTCGCAGGTGTGAGAAAGTCTCCGACCTCACAAACCAACTCGCACCTTTAGGCTAAAGCCCTCCATTTTTCACGCTCCAGGAATCGTCCCGCTGTTGCCTCTTTCGGTTGTTTTTTTTTTTTTTTTCTATGGATTTTTCCTGAAACCTCAGTTTTCACTTCTTCTCCCTCATCCCCCTCTCTCCTTTCCCAGGCAGCCGATTCGCTCCTAAATTGCGGCTCAATTAAATTAAGCCGTTCCTGCGGCTCCGGCTACATTTTCATTACGACCCATTTGAGATAATTGAAAAGAAGTGAATCCGTGCTAACAGCATTACAATGCTAACAGCTGCAAAATACGCTGCAGATTACCAGACCGAGCGGCGCGGGCGCGCACGCACACGCGCGCGCTCTCGCACTCACACGCACACACACACACACACTTCCCAACAAGAAGCCCTTCATAACAAACACCTCAAGGACGCCCGTGACCTTTTCTTTTTTCCTCTTTCTCCGAGACGACATTCCAGAGCTTTTTCTTCCTTTTTTTTTTCTCCCCAGTTTGGGAAAATCCAGAAAAAGAAAGAAAGAACGAAAGAAACACCTCCGGGAAAAGAAATAAATAAATGCACGGGCTGCCAGGCTCCGGTGCGCTCTTACCGCTTTGCCGTTGTAGTAATACATCAAAGAGCCGCCGCTCACGCCGGGGATGGTGTAAGCGCAGTACATCTCTCTTTTTCCTCCGTTTTGCTCCTCTTTTTTCCCTTCTTCTTCTTTTTCCTTCTCTTTTTCCTCCCCTCCTCGCTCTCTCCCGGTCTCACTTGCGCGCCGACAACTTTTCCAGCTCAAAACTCGGCGCTTCTTCCCCCCCCCTTGTTTTCCTTTTTTTTTCCTTCTTCTTTTTTCTTTTTCTTTTTTTTTCTTTTTCCGCTTCACGACAATTCCTTCAGTCGCATTTTCCCATATGGCCTGGGCCGGAGCGCGGCGAATATGCAAACGAGGGAGAAACCATTTCTGACGTTGGAAAATTGGAGGGGAGGGGCGGAGCCAACCCCTCCCTCCATCCCTCCCTCTCTCCCCCTCCCTCCCTCCCTCCCTCCCTCTCTCCCTCTCTTCCTCTCTCTCTCTCCCTCTCTTTCTCCTGCTCGCTCGCACGCACATCTTCCAACACAGGCCCCTCTGTACACACTCACACACACTGACACACTCTCTCTCACACACACACACACACACTTTTTCCCTTCCGTGGCAAATCTGGAAAAGATCCCCTGCACTGAACTCCGTCGGCTCCTTGAAAGAGGAGCGAATATTGGCTTTTTTTTTTCTCTCCCTCTCTCTCTATGGCTCTTTATTACTCGCTGGAACGACACGCCGTCTTTCAACTCCCGCTTTTCAAGTCTGCAATCTCGCTTCACACACAGCCGACCCCGGGCACACCTCCATCACTGGCCACCTCTCGCAGCGCCAGCACGCACACACACACACACACACACACACACACACACACACACACACACACACACAGAGTGTGTATATATTTATAACCCTTCAGCGTTCGGATGAAATGCTTTCTGTTTTTACATCAAGGACCAAAAATAGGACCAGAGCGTCAAGACATCCCCACTGTCCGAAAATGAAAAAAAACCTATGTCCGAAAAAGAGGGAAAAACAGACAGATAGAGTGAGCTCATGAAACACAGTACGTGATGGAGCATTCCTATTGGTCCACTGATCCTGAAAGTTACGAAATGTAACGCCTTCGTTCAGATGATCGAGTGTAAATATACGGTTCTGAAAAGATGAACCATTTAACTGGACAGAGATAGATAGATAGATAGACAGACAGATAGATAGATAGATAGATAGATAGATAGATAGATAGATAGATAGATAGATAGATAGATAATTTGGTTGATTTGTTTATTATTAATTATAAACCTTTATAAATACCGACCTGAAAGAAGAAGAAATAGTCTGATCGACTGATTGAATTTTGAATTCTTTGCATCTGTTTGTAGAATGTAAAGGGCAGCTGGCGCTAACAAAGGGTGCACACACACACACACATACACACACACACACACACACACACACACACACACATCGATGCTATAAATCAATGGTATAAGCACAGCACTGTAGATATAAGATTTTGGGCCAAGCGCCGCACGTGAGTGTGTATTGTATACGTAAATGTATAGTGTGTGTACTGACACTCCCACAGATGAGTGTGAGTGATGCCTGAGGGCCACAGTGCTAATAGAGTTGTAAAGTCCATTATAAAGTAGAATACAAATGCTGTTAATGCACTCTCTCTCTCTCTCTCTCTCTCTCTCTCTCGCTCTCTCTTTCTCTCTCCTTTTTTAATTTGATTAAAACACGAGAGGCAGGAAGGGAATGGTATGATGCACATCTAATAACTTCACCATCTGTCTTCAGCGCTGGCTCGCCACCAACATTGTATGCAGCCGCTGCTTGCGAACGCAACTCAGGGAGGGAAGGTTGGGGGGGGGGGGGTAAGAAAGAAAAGAAAGAAGGGAAAGAAAGGAAGTGAGAAAGTTTACAAGGTTTTTAAATAAAAAAAATGAAGGGAAGACTGTGCAGAAGGCTAAAAATGGAGAGAGGAGAGCACCTGCAGGGTGATGAATGGAGGAATAGAGAACATGTCACACACACACACACACACAAAGGTAAAGAGTGTGTTGGTATAAATATGGGAACGCTCAAGAGCCGTGACCATTGTGTGTGTGTCTTGTCCCAACACACACACACTCACACACACACACACAGACTAAACATCAATACGCAGCTCCGAACGCGAGACCTCGTCCGACCGGAGGGGAAAGAGGACTGGAAAAACGGAGCGATCAGAGGGAAAAAAAAGAAGGAAAAAGAGAGGTCAGAGAGAAAGACGAGTCTGGCCTCCCTTGTTCCGTCACATGTTTCTCCACTACATCATCGAGAACGCAAGTGAAAAAAAAACTGCAGGAGGACCAGACGCAGCACCCCAGCCTCGGGTCCTGCATCCCGGGAACGCGTGTGTGTGTGTGTGTGTGTGTGTGTGTGTGTGTGTGGCAGTGGAACATCCAGACTGGAGTTGAGACAAGTTTCCCGAAGGCCTCGTCCCTGGGACGGATCACTTTGTGTCCCCAGATCTTTAAACTAATCTAATATCTGACGTTTCCATGGAAACGGGCGAGATGTTGAGTGAAGTGTCTCCCGGTGGCGAGTGTGTGCCGTTTGCTGAGGTGATGCCAAACTTTCAAACTGACAGTGAATACAATATATGTACATGATTATGTTTATCTATCTATCTATATGACTATCTTTCTATCTATCTCTGTCTATCTATCTGTCTATCTATCTATCTGTATATTTATCTATCTGTCTCTGTCTATCTATCTGTCTATCTATCTATCTGTATATTTATCTATCTATCTATCTGTATATTTATCTATCTATCTATCTGTATATTTATCTATCTATCTGTCTATCTATCTATCTGTATATTTATCTATCTATCTGTCTGTCTATCTCTGTACAGCAGCTTTGTATTTTCTGTAAATGTACTGTATATTTACAGCACTGTTTCTATGCATCATCAAATATAAAAAGAACTTTTATTTTGTAATATACATATTTTTATATTATATAATATTACATTATATTATATAGAATCATTTGCTATATTCATTTCATATTAATAGTGATGTATTGGCTCATGTATGAGTCATGTATTTTTAGACGCTCTGTGTGTGTGTGTGTGTGTGTGTGTGTGTGTCTGTGTGCGTGTGTGTGTGAAGCAGGCCTCAGTGCTGGGTTTAAGATGTGAAGCGGGTGGTCCAGCCAAACTCGGAGCATCTCAGAGCTGAAACGGGGACAAAAGACGAACCTCTGGGATTCGATCCCAAATGGAACCAAATCATTTGCATACGAGAACGAACTTTAATAATTCAGCACCTCGGACCTGAGGGTCCCGTCACCAGAGGAGTCGGACACGAGCAGGACATCCGCCGTGTCTCTCTCTCTCGCTCTCCTCCCTCTCTCTCTCTATTGTCATAGTTCAGGTTTCGTCCTGGGAGGCCTTTTTCTATTTTTTTAATAATAAACGTTTGATTAAAATGTATTTGCTTTTTTCATTCTTTCTACGGAAATTTGCTCAGAAGTCTCTTCTTTAATTCTTTCCTGCTAAACGTCAGATTCATCTCTGAAGGACACTTAAAGGTTTACTCATTTTCTTTTGTTGCTTATTTGTAATGAATTATTTCTCATTTATATAAACCCGCACTTGGCTGACGGAAAGAACGCCCACATGGCAAGTTTCCACATAGCATGAGCGCGTGCGTGTGTGTGTGTGTGTGCATGTGTGTGCGTGTGTGTGTGAGCAACAGAAGGTTAAAGGCCAAGCCAGTGTGTGTGATATTGGTTAAGCCCAAGAAAAATAATAAAAATAAAAACACAGGAAAAGAGAACTAACAAGAAATTATTTTAAAAATAAACTAATAAAAATATAAGAGAAAAATTGAAAGAGATATTTAATATATTTGAGATGAAGGAATTTTAATTCATTGGGAATTGTTTATGTCTTCTGTCTTAAACATACACACACACACACACACACATATATATATATATGTTACCTTTTTCTACCTAAAAAAAGACAATAGAATAAAAGCAGGATAAAAAAAGAGCTGAATATAGAATATCACAGTGTTCATCATTCTTACTTTTAATGGCCTTTAAACTTAGACTTTATTCGAAGCAAAATATGATTAAAAAAAGTTTTTTTTAATAAAACACGAAACGGGAAAATGTCAGCGGTAAAGAAACAGAGTTGACGCACAAAAAAAAGCAGCTCATTCTGTGTAAATGGAGGCCCATCATTAGGAGAAGACATGAGACTGGCTTTCAGAAAGAGTGAGAGAAGAGAGAGATTAGGATACAGAGAGAGAGAGAGAGAGAGAGAGAGAGAGAGAGAGAGAGAGAGTGTTCCAAACACAAGGCTCATTGTACCCCCACCCCAATCAGCTTTATTTCACTCCGCTTGGTGTAAATCGGCGGATCACCAGACGATCCCGTAAAAAACAAAGGCGGAAAAACAAAAAAAGAGGCTCTTACACACACACACCCCTTTACAACGGCCCTGCGAAAGAGAGAGGAAGAAAGAACGAGAGAGGAAGGGAAAAAAGAGACAAAAAGGAAGCGAAAGAGTTAATCTGCACAGGGAAGAGTAATTAAGTGCGGCATTAGCGCCGGTGAATAAGGGATGATTTGGAAGCGTTTTCTCCAAGGTTTTCACTCCAATTCAGGCCTTTTTTAAATTTTAAAATTTGTAGTTTTTTTTTTTTTTTTTCATTCCTGCGTCCGGCTCGGCGAAAGGGCCGCCACGCCGTAGGCCAAAAAAGAAGAAAAGAAAAGAGAAGGAAAAGAAAACAACAAGAAAGAGAAAACAAAACAGCATTCATCAAGCCGGAGCTGTGGCGGATCCTGACAAACATTAAACACAGTAAGCAGGCAAT
>CM029381.1:533806-541306 GCA_017165825.1 Hepsetus odoe
TGGCAGAATAAAAGCCTTTTTAAGGGACTTTTTTGAAACAAACGAACAAAAAGACAATTTGGGAGAACATGAAGAGCCACAATGTTATTAGCGCGCAAGACCCTCCACAACCATCCCCAGCATAACCCGATCCAGCCAGAAACATGGATTAAAGGGCCCGTATTATAGAAAAATCCTTTTTTTCCCCTTTTCAAAATAAGAGTTTAAAGTACGATTTCTTGTTTTTGTGATATCGCTTTACTGCATGATACGCGCATGTGGATTTTCACCACCCTGCACGTAATATTTATTTAAAATATATTATTTATTATTTATTATTATTCAGTTAAACCTTCATTTTTAAACAATATTTTCAGATTTGCAATATGTCTGTGTAATATTTTAGCAGCGTGAAAATAAAATTCTGATCATAAAATTTGCTCCACTCATTTATCCCCCATTACATTTATTAAAACGTTTGCACTCCCTCTATACTGTCCCGTTCACGCTGAAAAGAGGCGTTTCATCCCAGGACTGCATGTTATGCTATGCTCAGAGGGGTTGGCCAATCAGAACAGAGCTCATTAGCATAGAAACAGGCTGAAACATTGAATAAACTTCGATGGCACTGTTTCTAGAGCATAACATGCTTCAGTGACACATGACCGTAGTGTTCATAAGGCTGCATAACACCTACATAAGCCTTTTGTGACAAATGACATAAACATTCAAAAACATTTAGTGTCCCTCATGACTTCGTTCGTCAGGTTCATCCCAGAAAGTGTGACGGAAGTGAACGTTGTTGAAATAAGTCTTTAAAAAAATCTATGTAACTTGTCATGAAGGCTTATGTACATGTTATGTAGCCTTATAGCTACCAACACAGCTCGTCCCCCATAAGGACGTCCGTTGGTCTGAAGTGAGTATTGTGCTAATTGAGAAGATATGAGCTTCTAGATGTTAGTTATGTTAAATCAATTTATTTAAAAATGACAAAAAAGTTTTTCAACATTTTATATCTGATAAAAAATATCGAATTATTTATCATTTGTATCCTAATAATATTTTTTGTTAATATTTACATGTTTATGACCAATATACTTTTTAATATAACAATGAACAAAATGTTAAGTTTCACATAGTCTGAATGAGAAAAAAAGAAAACAGAAAGAAGAAACAAAAAAAAAAGAATTTCTGGGATGTGCATCGACTTTTTTTATTTCTTTTATATATATATATATATATATATATATATATATATATATATATATATATATATATATATATATATATATATATAGCCAAAATATATTAGTAGAATAGAAAGAAAAAAAATCAGGAGATATTCCTGCTGATAAATTTGTACACACACACACACACACACACACACACACACACACACACACACACACACACTGTTAAAAGCCACTTAATTTGGTGTAAAGTGTCGTTTCACAAGTGTCTTCTCTCAGATCAAATCCAGTGGCCGCACTCAGAGACGCTGCCCCACGTCCCTCCTGTCCCGTCGTGTGTGTGTGTGTGTGTGTGCGTGCTGCTAATATCTTAACTCTGTCACCAACAGCAGGAGGAATTCATCCCATCATAACACTGCCCACTCTTTCCTCTCTGTTTTCTGTTGCTTTTTTTTCTTTCTTTTTTTTAGTCCCAACCAGCGCCCTTCTCTCTCTCTCTCTCTCCCAAAAACATCCAAAAACAGAAAGGCCTGCAAGTGACCCGCTGATTCGATTAGCAGAGCTCTTGCAAAATGGCAGCCAAAGGAGAAGAGGAGGATGGAGAGATGGGTTGGAGAAAGAAATGGAAAGACAGTCCATCAGATTCTCTCTCTCGCGCTCTCTCTCTTTCTCTCTCTCTCATCTAACTCAGACTTTTGCTGAACAGACATTTTCAGAACAAGGGACACTCTGTCCACTGCCAATGACCCGACATGCCCACGAGTGTCAGAAAAGAAGAAAAGGAAGAAAACCCACCTGCTCTCCACGACCCGTTATAAATCCTTTATAACTTTTCATAACATCCCTAGTCCGGTAAGAATCACTGCATACTTCATTCATAATTCTTGGACGAATCACTTATACCCCTATAAACCCTGTGTGAATCATCATAACCCTCCTATAAGCCTGAATGAATCGTATAACCTCTTCATAAACCTGAATGAATCATTTATAACCCTCCTTCATGAACCCTGAATGAATCATTATAACCTTCCTTCATAAACCCTGAATGAATCATTATAACCCTCCTTCATAAGCCCTGTTTGGATCATTTATAACCCTCCTTCATGAACCTGAATGAATCATTATAACCTTCCTTCACCAAACCTGAATGAATCATTATAACCCACCATTCATAAGCCTGTTTGGATCGTATAACCCTCCTTCATGAACCCTGAATGAATCATTATAACCTCGCCATAAGCCCTGTTTGGATCATTATAACCCTCCTTCATAAGCCCTGAATGAATCATTATAACCCTCCTTCATAAACCCTGTTTGGATCATTATAACCCTCCTTCATAAGCCCTGAATGAATCATTATAACCCTCCTTTGTAAACCCTGTTGGATCATTATAACCCTCCTTCATAAGCCCTGAATGAATCATTATAACCCTCCTTCATAAGCCCTGTTTGGATCATTATAACCCTCCTTCATAAACCTGAATGAATCATTATAACCCTCGCCCGCAAGCCCTGGAATGAATGCATTATAACCCTCCTTCATAAGCACAGATGAATCATTATAACCCTCCTTCTGCGCTCTGAATGAATCATTATAACCCTCCTTCATAAGCCCTAGAATGAATCATTCAACCCTCCTTCATAAGCCTGAATGAATCATTATAACCCTCCTTCATAAACCCTGAATGAATCATTCATAACCCTCCTTCATGGCCTAGATAGATCATTACTAACCCTCTTCATAAACCTGAATGAATCACATTATAACCTCCTTCATAAGGCCTGAATGAATCATTATAACCCTCCTTCATAAGCCCTGAATGAATCATTATAACCCTCCTTCATAAGCCCTGAATGAATCATTATAACCCTCCTTCATAAGGCCTGAATGAATCATTATAACCCTTCTTCATGAACCCTGAATGAATCATTAGAACCCTCCTTCATAAACCCTGAATGAATCATTATAACCCTCCTTCATAAACCCTGAATGAATCATTGCAGCCTCTTCATAAGCCCCCTCCTATATGTACAGCGGGATTGTTTGTCCTTTTGTTTTTCTGGCCAAAGGCTGAGAGTCTGTTACGCTGAGCCGCCACTAAAGCGTTAAGGTCTTTCTCGAGCGTCCGCAGGGGAAACGGACAGATGCACAGCTGTTTCTCTTCTTTTATTTATTCCAATTTTAAGGAGAGAAAAAAAAAAGAAAGAGAGCATGAGCTCACCCAATGCGGCATTCTGCTTTAACTCAACATACGAGGCACGAGTCTCTCCCTCTCCTCTCTCTCTGTCTCTCTCTCTCTCTCTCTCTCTCTCTCTCTCTCTCTCTCTCTCTCTCTCTCTCCTTCTCCCTCTCTCTCTCAGATAAACAAACTTGGAGGACAGGTTGACGGCTAAATGGGGTTAAGAATAGCTGAATGTCTGAACGAACAGCAGAACGAACAGAACAGAGGGAGTAAAGGACGAGTGAAAGCTGAGAAAACATCTTCGGTAAACATCAACATGCCTCAGTGCTGCACGGAGATAAGAGGTTTGGTTAAAGGTCACACAAAACGATGTTGATTTCATGTCATTATTTCTTCCAATACTGTTCAATTATGGAAGACTTTTATTTTATATAAAACCAATACGTAAAGGAGGGGTGTATAGTTAATAAAGGGAGGTTGTATGATTTATGAATTAGAATTAATTCAGGGTTAAAAAGGGAGGTTATAAAGCTTCGTAAGTGTTTCTTTAAAGAGGGGGCTGTAAAGACGAGTATAAAGTGCTTTATAACCACGGGTGTATAACAGGAAGGTTATAATAGTTTATAAAGAAAGGCATGATTTAAAAATGTGGAATTTATTAGGAGTTCATAAATAGGTTATTATGACTCATAAAGCATTTAAAGGGAGTTTATAAAGATCATTTTAAACAGCATTTTTATAATAGTTGGAAAGTTATAATAGTTTATTAGGGCCTACATGGAATTTAATGGAATTGAAATAATGAAATTCAGTAGAATTAAGACTTTATAAAGAGGTTATAACAGACTTAAATGCAATTAAGACTTTATAGCTCTTTATAGACTTTAAAGTTATAATGGACTAACGTGCAATCAAGACTTTGATTCGTAACTCATTTTAATGGAGTTTAGACACTAGAAAGTCTTCACATGAATGAAGGTTATGATGATTTATGAATTCTCTAAGTTTGAAATGAATTAAGCATTAATAGCGAGGTTATAACTATTCATAAAGCATTTTAATTGGAGTTTATAAAAAGGCTCTATAAAAGTTTATAAGAGGAAGGTGTTAATAAAGGATACGTTTAAACGATTTCATAAATGTGGAATGAATTAAGGAGTTATAACAGCTCATAAGGTATGAAAAAAATAATGCATTTGGATTATTAGCTGGTTTTTTGGGGTTGATAAAATATTTTATAAACAAACACAAAATGATAAAATGATATATATTTTTTCTCCAGGTTGGAGGAACTAAGCCTTAATTAATGTCTATGTAGGTCTGCGTCGGTTATGAATGGCTTATGAATGCTGGCAGCTCAAAACATAAAAATAAATTTTCGAAAGGAATTTTGTGGAAACTTTAAACAGCGTGTTTCCGAGACCTGTATAGATTTACATGTTGAGGCCATTCATTGTTTGAAAACAGAATTTAAAGGTGATAGGATTTCCTTCCGAAGGATCCCATTTTCCCGTTTTTCCCAGGGAGGGACAGTATTCCAAGTTTAGGGATTGTGTGTAATTTCCACGTTTTTTGAACCCTTGGTGGATTTTCTGATATGAATCGGATTCGTTCGAAGTGATTCCTCAAAACTGATCCTTTAGTTTGTGAGCGATTTGTTTCATTTCTGATCTATTCATCTGGGTGCTTTTGGGATGGGATGATGTGAAGCATCCAGTCATCGGCTCAGTCACCGTCCAGCTGAGGACGACTCTGAACAACCAGAACACACACACACATACACACACACACACTTTTCCAGTTCTTAACACACAACTCTGACGACAGCTGGTGGAGCCGCTGCCATTTTTTTTTTCCTTTTATTTCCTCCTAAAGTTTTGGGCTGCGGCCAAAACCTCACCTCCACCCGTCTGTCAATCACAGCCCGTTGCCACGGAGACACACCTGAACCCCCCCCCCCGGTTGTTTTCTCTCTTCACCCACCCCGGAGGAGTGGGAGACGCCCAGGATGGAGAATAATTCTGAGAGATTTTTGGATCTGTTGTTGGTGGTGTTGTTTTTGTTGATCTGTCCCTCTGTGTCCCCTTTAGCCTATTTTTACACGACTGTCCCGCCACAAGGGCCAGCTGGAGCAGACAACAAGACAGAGAGAGAGAGAGAGAGAGAGAGAGAGAGAGAGAGAGAGAGAGAGAGAGAGAGAGGGGGAGAGCAAAGAGGGAAAGAATTTGAGAAAGTGTGTAAGGAGTGAGACAAAGAGAGAGTGAAAAAGAAGGAGAAGAGAAAGAGAAAGAGAAGACAGAGAGAGAAAATAGGGTAAGCGATAGTGACGGGGGGGAAATGGAGAGAGGGGAGGGAGAGAGAAATTAAAAAGAAAGAGAGAGAGAAAAACCGAGGGAGAAAAAGGGAATGGAAACGTAAAGAGAAAGAGTGTAAGAGCTGTGTATGAGATGAATCAGGATCACACACACACAAACACAAACACACACACACACACACACACACACACACACTCACACTCAAACCTGAACTTCAACACACAACCTGAAGGAGGCGCACAAGCTCAAAAAACAGGGACTCGGGCTCACAAGGGAGATTAACGTCCCTTCTGGTAGGCCTGACTTAATTTAATTAATACTGTCTACTTTAAACAAACTCAGGCAGATGAGCGAGGGAACACCAGGGAGAGAGAGAGAGAGAGAGAGAGAGAGAGAGAGAGAGAATATTCCCACACTGGAACATTATAAAGAACCATGTAAAGGGTCCCTAATAAAGTAGGGAACTTTAACATAGGAAAGATATAGTCCCTAATAACCTAGGAAACACCATCACAGTACAAAAAGGGTCCCTAGTAACCTAGGGAAATGGGAATAACCAAGTGAACACTATCATAGGGAACAGATATGGCCTCTTAAAAACAAGTGAGCACTGTTATAAAAAACAGACGTGGTCCCTAAAAACATGATAACACTCTTATATTGAACAGACTTGGTCCCCAAAACAAGTGAGCACCATTATACCAAACATCACTGTCCCTAAAACGAGTGAGTACAATTATAGTGGACAGACATGGTCCCTACAATACAAGTGAGCATTATAATACTGAACATCATGGTCCCTTAAAGCCTAGTGACCATTCTCATATGGAACAGACATGGTTACTAAAAAACGAGGGAGCATTATAATAGTGAACATCATGGTCCCTAAAAGCTCCATGAACACTGTCATATGGAGCAGACACGGACCCTAAAAACCTAGCGAGCACTTCAGCATTATAAGGAATACTACAAAGGCCAACAAAGATGAACCCTAAAGACTGGGAACACTAGCAAAGGGAACAAAAATGGACCCTAAAAAACAAGAAGTATTAAAAAAATAAATAAAAAATCTTAAAAAGCAAGAATCTAGGAAAAAAAAGGTCCCTAATCAGCAAGGGTACAACATGACAGGGAGGCTGAAGTACTCCCTACATGTGAGCATTAAATTAAGACCAGGTCACGTACCATTTTACATATAAGGGACACTCGTTAGGGGGATGTCAGATGTGACGATGCACAATGTGCTTTTTAATTGAGTCCTTCGATCAATTTGGAGAAGGTCCGAGAGTGAGAGACAAACTGATGAAGAGACTCAGTGTCTCGTTCACAGCCTGGACTCTTTCATGGCCATTAAGAAAATTAAAGAAAACAACAACAACAACAACAACAAAGCAGGAGAAATAAATAGCCAGGAACCTTTTAAAGCCGAGGAATGAGGATGTGTAATGAGCAACACTTAACACCTGAAATGGCAAAAGAAGCAAAATAAAAGCGCAGAATATTTTGGAATATGATTCGTATGCTGGTGTTTTAAAGTAACTTTCACGTCAATATGTGAACAGATGTTTATTTCAGTATTTTGATTCTTTTAAATATAACGCTCAAAGAAATAAGGCAGCACTTTTACGCAAACACTGGGGGACTTTTATTTTATAATGGCAAAATTTCAACTCTTCTGGAACACGCCAAGAAGTGAAAGAAGGAAAATGTACTTACTGTCATCTTTTATATGCCGACATATTTGGAAAGTTTTATTTCTCTTCAAATAATTACAAGGCCTCAGATATTTTTATTTCATTTGATTTCATTTGATCGTTTTATTTTATT
>CM029381.1:546306-548806 GCA_017165825.1 Hepsetus odoe
TGTATAAGTGAACGAGTGTGTAAGGGAAAGAGTGAGTGTATAATTAAATGAGAGAGTGTATAAGTGAACAAGTGTGTAAGGGAATAAGAGCGTGTATAATTAAACGAGAGAGTGTATAAATGAACGAGTGTGTAAGGGAATGAGTGAGTGTATAATTAAATGAGAGAGTGTATAAGTGAACAGGTGTGTAAGAGAATAAGAGCGTGTATAATTAAACGAGAGTGTATAAATGAACGAGTGTGTAAGGGAATGAGTGAGTGTATAATTAAACGAGAGAGTGTATAAATGAACGAGTGTGTAAGGGAATGAGTGAGTGTATAATTAAATGAGAGAGTGTATAAGTGAACAAGTGTGTAAGGGAATGAGTGAGTGCATAAGGGTATGAGTGAGTATATAAGTAAAGGAGTGTGTAAGTAAACGAGTTAGTGTATAAATGAGTGAGTGGTTGTGTAAATAATGGATGAGTGTATAAATAAACAGCTGACAGTATGATTGTGTAAGTGAATGAAATAGTATATAAGTGAATGAGTGAGTGTGTAAGTAAACGACTGAGTGTATAAATAAAAGAAGTGAACAAATGAATGAGTGAATTAAGTGAATTAACACACACACACACACACACACGCACGCACGCACGCACGCACACACACACACACACACACACGCACGCACGCACGCACGCACGCACGCACGCACGCACACACACACACACACGCACGAGCACACACAGACGCACACACACACGCACACACACACTCTACCCTTTCAAGTGCCTCCAAACCACTTCAACACACCACACTGCAGTTCACTCGCCGTCCAGCGCAAACTGATCAAACTCCTACTTAACAACTACAGTCAGACCCTCTACACACACTCACACACTCACACACACTCACACACACACACACACACAGACTCACACACTCACACACACACACACACAGCAGCATGTGTTTGCCTCTTCTCTGTAAAGATCTTCATCTTTCTGCTTCCTGTTTCTTCTCATGAGAAGGGGCTGCAGAAGCACCGCCGGGGACGGAGAGGACATCTACTTGTTTTTAGTGGACATTGTGTCCATTGAGGGTCCGAGAGCGTCAGAAACACACACACACACACACACACACACACACACACTGTAACGGTGGCGGGCAGTGTGAAGGACGCCAACGCAGAGCCAGTGGTTCCGAAATGTAATTTTATTAGCCAAAGTAACCACACAAACCAAAAGTGCCACCACTAACTGTGAGGCGTAGCCTCGATAATGAACCGCGCTCTGTCCTGACACACCGGGGCTTAAATAGCAGCCCCTAAGAAGCACACCTGTGTCTAAACAAGCCCAGGTGTGCTCAGTCAGGGCAGAGCGCCATCTGTCGTGCCCGATCGGAACCACGGGTACGACAGACCGTGACAGTAGCCCCCCCCAAAAAACGCAACTCCTGAGGCGTCAAAACAGATCCGAACCTCAGGGGGGAGGTTAAGCAAAAACCCAGTTAAACTGGAACAGTCCCCTTTACGGGGCGCCTGGCCAGGCCCACAAACACCCAAATTACAACCACAAGGGACCTCTGGCCAGTAGTGTTCGGAGGTCCTGGCGGTGGTGAGGGGTATCCCAGAGTCTCAGTCCATATCTTCGTAACCAAGTCCCTTTGGTGTTTGGGTTTGGCCGCACAGTCCTTCGGTCTCTCTCTGCTATCCCGGGTTTTCTCCGTCACCTGTCTCGCTGACCCTGCAGCGGGACCTCTGAAGGACTCCTCTGATTGGCTCGAGAGCTCTGTCAGCAACTCCTTCTGTTCAGTGAGCTGAACATTCATGTAGCTGATTTGTTCATCTCTGAGGTGGGATTGGATTGTCTTTGCAGCTCTGATCCGTTTGGCCAGATCCCTTGCCTGCTTTCCTCTAAATGACTTTTGCAAGCAAATTGCAGCATGTCTGAACAGCTGATACCTCTGCTTTTGTTGATGCCCAAGCTTCCACCTTCTGAACCTCCTCTGAAGAACACTTGCAGCCCAGCACTGCTTCTTGAAAACCAATCTTTGCTGGTGCATTCTTACTACAGCCTGGATCATGGTGGCAGCTTTGTGCATTGCAGCAACATTCTTTCGAACAGAAAAACCCCTAAAAGCTGCCTGGATGCATATCACTGACCTTCTCAACACCTGGAATCTTTCATGTTCCAGTTTGCCTGTAATGTAAGACCTATAATGTCTTTGAATGATGAAAGCTGACACCCTTATGGCCTGGTACTTTGCTACCTCCCTGTGTCCTCTGAACGCCGCCTGTATTAGGGAAGCTGCCTGATGTTGCCGGACAATCTCCCTTCTGACCCTCTGACCTCTGACGCAGGCTTGCAGGAACACTGCAGCAGAGCGCAATTCCAAGAATTCCTCCCTCTGCTTTCAGGCATCAAGTGTGGAGCGATACCTAAGCTGGATGGCAACAGCAGCATATTTCATACATAGATATCGCGTCCGAGCACAGTGAGCCCTGTAAACGCATTGTA
>CM029381.1:553806-581306 GCA_017165825.1 Hepsetus odoe
GCTCTCGTCAGCCGGCAGAACGTTAGCGAAGGAAGAGGAGTTGGATGAAGGAGCGGCAGGTGAAAAGAGAAACTCAAGCCTTTAGGCGCATTTTGTCGCACGCACACACACACATACACACACACACACACACACGCACACGCACACACACACGCGCACACACACACCACAAACAAGCCTTTTTTACAGCAGCGCTCTTAACAAGGGGCAATTAACACGTTAACATGCAACAGGGAGACGAAGGCTCCGAAAGACAAGCAGCCAAATGGAGGAGAGGGGCGAAAAGCCTCTCATATCAAATCACCACCAGCGAGAGAGCGAAAGAAAGGAAGACAGGAAAGAAGGAGAAGGGGAAGAAAAAGAAGAAGAAGAAGGAGGAGGAAAAAAAACGCGGTGTGAATTGCCTCTTTTCCGCAGCCAAAAATAACCTGGTAAACACGGAGTCTGATGCTAACGCGAAGAGCGTCGCAGCAAGCAAACCGAAGCTCTCGCACCGGATTGAAGTGCACGACGGGTCTGCGAGTCAAGGCAGGTATACGCTCCGAATTCACGGCCCTGTTTGTACTGACGGGGTGGCGGGGTGCAAACCGGGGAAAGAGAACTTGTTTAGCGATCAAAACTGCTAAAACTGGGGCAGCGGTGGCCTAGTGGTT
Organism: Hepsetus odoe; assembly: GCA_017165825.1. Lineage (NCBI taxonomy): Eukaryota > Metazoa > Chordata > Actinopteri > Characiformes > Hepsetidae > Hepsetus > Hepsetus odoe. The sequence continues at coordinate 554,460 of CM029381.1, forward strand.
AGGGAGTTTGGCCACAGGATCGGAAGATTACCAGTAGGTTGCCCTGAGGTACCCTTCAGCAAGGTACCGTCCCCATCACTGCTCCCCGGGCACTTTCATAGCTGCCTCCAGCTGCACGGTGTTTGCATGGGTTAAATGCAGAGGTCCAATTTCGTTGTGGTTCATCGTGTGCTGTGACCTCGCGATGACAAGAATAGTCACTTTCATTTAAGTGCTTCCCAGGATGCAGTATCTCCTCCACCTTACGTTCCCGAGTTGGCTCTTGGGCCATGATAGCTCCACCTTCACCACCAAGTTTATTGAAGACACTGCCAATGTCTGTCCCCAACAATGATGAAACTGCCTTAAGGAGCTGAAGATCCAACACTAAGCGCAGCATGGAGCAAAGCTCCAAGTTGTGGAACTGGAGGAATAACGGACGGATGAATGGTCGGTCATGTTCTGTCAGGCTTTCCATTGTCCCTCTGAAACAATAAACATTTCCACAGCGATGGGAAGGGCATTCTGGATAGGTGTGCACATCCAACAATAAGGGGAGCATGAAGCTTCTTAAATGCACTGAATGAAGAATCCCCAGCTACCCTGAACGTCATGAACAACATGAACGCCAGCAACTCTGGGGGCGGAGTTAAAGGGGATAAACATTCTGAACGGATCTCTTAGGATGAGCCCTTCGGATGAACACCTGAAAGCAGGCTGACTAGGAAACTAAAGGCTAATCCCAACCGATCCCACTAACTGGGAATGTCAGTAATGTGACGGGACAGGTCAACACAGCCCACTGGTTTTAAAGGTCGCCAGGATCCTGAAGGTCTCTCCCAGTTGGGATGAAGGCGTTGTAGCCCACTGTCCCGCACAAAATGTCCCATTGAACTGCAACGGTCACTCCAACTGGACCTTCAGTTTGGATGGGAAAGTATTCAGAATGCCAAAGGAATGTGTGTGTGGGGGGGTTTTGGTTCCTTTGCAGACACTAGACTCATGGATGCATCCCTGTCTCTGATTGGTTGACCAAACAGCCAATGAACACCAAAGGAAGCTCATGTTTGCGAGAAGAACAGCTGGAGTTTGTGTGTGTGTGTGTGTGTGTGTGTGTGTGTGTGTGTGACTTTACCAACTGGGAAATGTTCACGTCCTGTAACACACAGACACACACACACACACACACGCACGTTATTATTATTATTATTATTATTATTATTATTATTATTATTATTATTATTGTTGTTGTTGTTGTTGTTGTTGTTGTTGTTGTTGGGATGTAACTGTATACTAAATGTTATAAGACATTAATAAATGATGGAAATTTCAGCATTACAGCTTTCTTCTGCAACAGCTTATTAAAGCAATCAACCAGCTGATGCCCTCTGAGTGTGTGTGTGTGTGTGTATATATGTGTGTTCATGTTCAGACCAGGAGGTGTGACCTCAGTGGCAGTTCAGCAGACACATGGAGGAGAGGGATCTGAGATGGTTTGACCACAGCAGGCACACACACACACACACACACACACACACACACACAGACACACTACACACACACACACACACACACACACACACTGACGTATAATTCCTGCATTTGGCAGAAAGGAAGTTTTTGTGGATTAGCCCTCACTGGTCCTCCCTGCTGCCCTCAAGACCCCCTCACACACTGAGGTTTAGCTCTGACGCCTCAGGAGTTTGTGTGTGTGTGTGTGTGTGTGTGTGTGTGTGTGTGTGTGTAGGGTCTCTCTCCCTCCAGTTAATCCCAAAGCTCCCAATAACCCAACAGCGCCCTGAGCTCCGAGCTCCTATCGTTTCCAGTGCCCCTGTTGGCGGGGATTGTCTAAAGGTCACGGTGAGGTCACGTCATCGCTGGCCACCTAGGCCAAGGGCAGGAGGTCCGTCAGAGCCAAAGGTGACAGCTTTCCAACCCTGGCTGACCCTTCCATCCTTCTGGCCATGCAGACAGTCAAGCCTCCTTAAATTAGTGCACCCATGCATGACTCCATCCACGCTGAAAAGCACTGATGAACGGAAGAGGAACGCTCTGGATCAACGCCACTCGACCCTAAGGTCACCCTTTCCCAAGGCCAAGCTCCATCTGCTACCTAAGGAATGGAGTTGGAGTGGAGCTTGTGATGCGAACAACCTCCAGTCTTCACTAATGCGCCCAATTCAATCAAATCCTCAAAGCAATGGTCCAACACCTGCTCTAAAGCCAGTCATTGGCAACTTGATAAGAAACATCCTCTTTGGGCTTCCACACTCTGGCCACTTTATTGGAAACACCTAACTTGGTCTTACATCTTCTGGCCACTTTAGTGGAAACACCTAATGGGTTTCCACTCACTCGCCATTTTATTAGAAACACCTACCCTGGGCTTCCACCCTCTGGCCACTTTATTGGAAACACCCCGTTGAGTTCCAGCTGTTGGCCACTTTTTTGGAAACACCTTGGATTTACTCTCGTTGGCAACTTTATTGGAAACACCTACCCTGGGCAACCACTTTCTGGCTACTGTGCAAAAGTTTTAGGCCGGTTTGAAAAACGCTGTAAAAAGAACGCTTTCAGAAATGGAAGTGTTAAATCTTCTATTTTCATCAATCAACAAAATGCAGTGAATGAACAAAAGAGAATCTAAATCAAATCAGTATTTTGTGTGACCACCCTTTGCCTTCAAAACATCTCAGTTCTTCTAGGTACACCTGCACACAGTTTTTAAAGGAACTCGGCTGGTAGGTTGTTCCAAACATGACTGTGTTTCAACCTCCGTGTGACATTGATGATCATCAGTACCTGTTTGGTAAAACTGGTTGATCAGACACCGACTATAATCCTACACAATCGCTGACTTTGTGCAAGTGGACCTAGAAGAACTGATGCTGGTTTGAAGGCAAAAGGTAGTAACACCAAATATTGATGTGATTTAGATTTTTCTTTTGTTCTTTTTTCACACCTGCCTAAAACATTTGCACAGTACTGTATATTGAGTTTTCATTTGCTGGACACCTTGGATTTGCACGCATTGGCCACTTTAATGCAAACAGCATCTTGGTTTTTTGGTCACTGGTCTCATTAGAAACATTAAGGTGGATGGGTGTCTGGAGAAGGAGCCGGGAAGGGTCTCTTCAAGAACCCACATCCCTCTGGAACGTTGTCAGCACACACAGCCCAGTTACAGCAGCTCCGCCGCGGCAAGTCGTCAAGCTGGGACACACGAGAGATTTGGGGAGATCCCACATCGGCGGAAAAGGCCAAAACCCGAAGCTCCAGCAGGTGCACATGGGAGGATTTCATTATTCATTAAAATGCTGGAATAATGCATCTTCTGCCCTGCACACCCGTCCCGTCCCGTCCCGTTGTCGGGCGACAGAATGGCTTTCACTATCCAGAATGAATTTTTCGTTACAGAAGGAGGACGAAATGGCTTTTACGGGGACAGTGGTCTAAACAAGCAATAAAACGTGGATCAAAAAGAAAGGCTGGATGGGTTGGTTAACGGGGCCTCAAAAGCCCGTCGAGTTTAACGGCAAACATACGGTGGATTTCGGGGCTTCTTTTTCCACTTCGGTGTCGATCAAAAGGCAAGACACCTCTGTCTTGTCAGCTGTCAAAAAGAGAGATTTCTCTCAAAGCCGGCTAATTTTTCCCAAGTGACAAGACCCCAGCTGACCCCCCGCTTCCAGCCTGGAAGCACTCTCTGCGGAAAGAAGAGACGGTTTTCTGATTTGGCTACAAACGAAACCGTAGCGCCAGTCAAAGACAAGTTTGGACTAAATTTTTTAACTCATTGAATCATGGGTAAGTATGACGTTGTCCTGTCCTGGCAAAGGACCCCTTGACCCTACGGTCACCATAACCAAGACCAAGCATCAGCTAGAGGGGTCTAGACCCCACCAACATCACTAGAGTTAGAGTGCTGTTTGGGTTCCAGATCATCATCCATCATCCAGCCCTTTTGAACACTCTCATGGCTGAATGCAATCAAATTCTCACAGCAAAGTTCCAACATCTACCTTGAGCTTTCACTATTTGGCCACTTTATTAAAAACACCCATCTTACTCTGGATCAACAGTTCAGTGTAATGGCGAGTGTGCAAGAGAGGTGAAGAAGAGAGTGCAGGCAGATTGGAATGGGTGCAAAGAGTGACAGGAGTGATTTGTGACAGACGGGTAGCAGTGAGAGTAAAAGGGACAGTTTACAGGATGGTAGTAGGGTGCCCTTAGCTACCCTTGAGCAATGTACCATCCCCATCCATGTTCCCCGACCTTGCCTGGGGCATCTTTGAGCAGCGGTGGTCTCGTATTTAAGGACTAGGCTCCATGATTGGAAGGTTGTGGTTTTGAATCTCAGCAGGTTACCCTTGAGCAAGGTACCATCCCCATCACTGCTCCCTGGACACTGGATATGGCTTCCCACTGCTGCACGGTTTGTGTGGGTTTAATTGCAGAGGATGCATTTCATTAGGGTTCGCTGTGTGCCGTGCTGTATTTCACGATGACAAACTTTCACTTTCACGTTTCACTTAGGTTAGCTTCCGCGAGGATCCAGGGTAAGACCCTTCTTGATGGGGAACCAAATCCAGATAAGACATTAAATCCGAACATGAAAGTTCCTGTTAGGAAAGTGAAGCGCAGCCACCCTGGGGAGTAAAAGGGGAGTGAAGAAAGTGGACAGTCCTGACTGGGCACAACTGGGCATGTCCTTAATGCCTGGTTTTGATTCTCCGTCTTCAGGAACTCTCCAGCTATTTGAGAAGCCATCTGACATGATGGCCGCTGGTCAGAAATAAACTCAGCGCAGCAATTTATGATGAAGCAAACAAACCACAAGCCTTTAGAGCCAAGCAGGAATGTATCAGCTTAAAAAAAAAAAAAAAAAAAAAAAAAATGAAACAAAGGAGGTGTTTCATTCGTATATGAGCAGATCAAACTCCTCTGTTTTGTATGCTATATGTGAGACTTTAACACACAGCCAGTTCCATATGCTTCCTCGGATGAACGCATATGGCTGGTGAGAAAAGCGACGATAGTCTATGGATACTTCCGAGCCGCATACATCCAGATATGTCCATTACCATAACGCATTAAAGCAGCCACCTGTTTACCAGCGCTGGCGACTGAGCCCACAGACCACTTCTATTTATATATATATTTCTTCACTTTCTTTTCCGATTTCCTTCAGCTATTGGCCAAAAATAGCTTTTATTGGAAACAAATACAAATGTACACTATCAAAGCATACCATTGCAAAGGCAGTCGATCAGTCAAGCTACGGTTGGCGTCAGAAGTTTGAATCACAGTGCTATTAGCGTTGGACACGCTTGTCTTAAAACATGACTTCTTCAGTAACATCTAAGACTTGCCCATGATGATTCAGACACTTATCTATAAATATGGACTACAGAACAAACACAGTCCTCCACACAGCAGCAGTGATCCAGTGTTTAGGGACTAAGCCCTTGGATTAAAAGGTTGTGGGTTCAAACCCTGGACCAGTAGTTCGCCCTGAGGTACCCTTCAGCAAGCTATCATCCCCATCACTGCTCCCTAACCTTGCCTGGACCCTCTTGGGGCAGCGATGGTCTAGCATTTAAGGACTAGACCCCGGGATCAGAAGGTCATCAGTTTGAATCCCAGGCCAGAAAGTTGCTCTGAGGTCCCCTCGAGTGAGGTACCATCTCCATCACTGCTCCCCGGGTGCTGGATATGGGAGCCCACCGCTGCACAGCGTGTGTGGTTTAAATGCAGAGCATGCATTTCCTTGTGGTTCACGATGACAAATGGCCGCTTTCACTTTCACTTTCACTTCCCCAACTCGTCAGACATTCACCTCATTTCAAACACCTCTAGCAAGTGATTAAATGCTGCTTTCGTAGACAAGCAAAAAACAAACTATATATGAATAATAAATAATGTCTGAGGCTGATTTAGATCTAGCCCAATGAGATTAAAGCTTCTGTAGGGGAAAGCTCCATAGATTTGTCCTCCATTTGAGTTCTTGCTTTAGGTCCAGGTGGGTCCTGCTCTAAATCTGATTGGTTAGCTTTGAGCTGCTGTGAAATACTCTAAAGATAAAAATGAAATCCAGGTTCAATCTTAAAACGGGTCCAAAAGTAACATTTACCTTGCTACGGTACAGTGACAACACATAGCCTTCGACAGGTTTAAGACAATGACAACTCAATGATGAAGAGATGGTGGTGTTCATACACCAAGTGTTTTTCATAAATGTCCAACACTGACTCGCTAAAGTGCATAAAAACACATTAACCCCGTGACTAGTCTGGCGGCTACATTAAAATGTGCACCGTTTATGGTTGTTGAGACACTTTTCCCACTTCCTATCGTCTCTTTTTATCCTTGGACCAGCTGTGGACAACCCTAGTTGTGGAGGATGGAGGTTTAAAAGGGAATAACATTTGGAAACGGTACCTGATGGCAACCGTGCAGGTTTGAGTCTCGTCCGTATGAGTACGACGCTCTCTCCGATTTTCCTGTGTTGAGGAAAGAGAGGGAGAGAGGGAGAGAGGGAGAGAGAGAGAGAGAGAGAGAGAGAGAGAGTCATTAGGCAGCAATTTAACACCTGCACCTGGAAAACACAGCGACGGCTTTCTTTACGCACACACACGGCAAAGAACAATCTCAGCAGGTCTGAACACATTTAGCTTCAGCTTCATGTTCATCAGAGGGTCTTCTTGGAGGAGAAGAGGAGCTTTTTGCCCCAATAATGATCTGTTGTTGATAAAAGCGCCTCATCTTTAGGTCCAAAGGTGGTTAAAGTACTGACATGAAGCGAAGGAGAGGAGAAGGGCACCCTTTGGCATTCCTGCCAAGGCAGGGCTTTTAGACGGGTTCCTAAGGGGCGCACTAAGCACATTTTGCAGGAAAACGTCAAATCGAAGGATTTTTTCATTGAATTTGTGACTTTTTTGTGAATCAGGCAGTGCAAGCTGGCGATATCATTGACCATTATTTCTAAAGTCAATTGAAAACACCCATTGACCTTTCCTTTGGGTCCAAACTGCACAACGATGGAAACCAAGACAGATATATACGGCTACATACGCATGTGTCCCGCAGAGTTGATTGACAGATTGACAGCAAGGAAATGTCCGCACGGCACCCGGTGAAGTGGACGTCCGGTGCGCACGCCCAGCAGAGCCTCATCAAAACCTCCAGCGGAGGCGCTTAATTATATATGAACACATGCTGAACGGCTCACTGAACCAGTTCGATGCCAATACACACACACACACACACACACACACACACACACACACACACACACACACATAAATATACACTCCGAACCTCCTCCAACACACAGCACTTCCAAATGTTTTCCAACACGTGCAGGACTTTTATTTTATACATCATATAGAATCCATGCATCAATGTGACATTTCAACGTCTCGCCAAACACTAAAACAGTCAAATACAACACACGAACCATGCAAAAACACACAATCCTTTACAAAGATCTTCACGACTGCTAACTTTACACAACTTACAGATTTACACGAATGTTTATCGTTATCGTTTCTACCTTTTGCCTTCAAACCAGCATCAGTTCTTCTGGCCCCCACAGAGCCCTGATCTCAACATCATCCAGTGTGTCTGGATCACATGAAGAGACAGAAGGATGTGAGGAAGCTACATCCACAGAAGATCTATGCTTAGTTCTCCAAGATGTTTGGAACGACCTACCAGCCGAGTTCCTTCAAAAACTGTGCGCAAGTGTACCTAGAAGAATTGATGCTGTTCTGAAGGCAAAGGGTGGTCACACCAAATATTGATTTGATTTAGATTCTCTTTTGTTCATTCACTTTTCAGATTCGCTGATCTGAAAGTCAGGGTTCAAAGCAGCGGATTTGTAAAACGAATAAAAACGATCCGTTATAATAATCTATAATACACTCTCATTTTTAGAGTTCAAAATAATGCTCAGGCTGCTCTGAATCAGTAAAATTCAATAATAAAAATTGGAAATCATATATGTGTAATAATTAGTTTTAATTATTAATGTAATAACTGTAGAATATTCATATACACTATAAAGTATATTACATTATTTTATTATATTGCATTATTACATTATATTACACACACAATCACACACACACACACACACACATATATATTTTTATATATCATGTTTTTCATATATATCTTATTTATTTGTTCATTGTTTATTTATCTGGGGGTGTCTGGTCAAACAACTAAAGCAAACAACCGCACTCGTCCAATTCTGGCGAAAGATGTGAAACTTGAAAGGGCCCAGAGTTCACCTCAGAGGCACCCCGACTCTTGTGGAGCAGCGGTGATCAAGTGTTTATGGGAGAGGGGAGAAGTGTTTAGGGGAGAAGGTTCTGGGTTTGAATCCCTGACCAGTAGGTTGCTCTGAGGTACCCTTGAGCAAGGTACCGTCCTCATCACCACACCCCAGGTGCTGGATATGGAGGCTCACTGCTGCACAGTGTGGGTGGGTTAAATACAGAGGATGCAATTTGTTGGGGTTCACCGGTCACAATGACAAATAGTCACTTCACTTCACTTTCACTTAAAACTACTCGTTATCATAATGATTCGTTATCCATCCATCCCAACATCCATCCATCCATCAATCCATCGTAGCTGCTCACTCTTACCCCAGGGCTCAAATACCCCTTTTCCACTACTCTGGTTCCTGTGCTGATTCCGAACAAGCACCGAACCGGCCCCTAAACTTTGCTGGTCTAGTAGCGAGAACCCGTGACGTCACGAGCAGTGGGCGGAGTGATGGGTAGCTTTAGAAGAGAAAATGGTGGAGAGCCAAAGTCCGGTAATGTGTAGTGTGGAAGAAATGAAAGCTCCTCTAGCAATATTTATTTATTTAGCAATAACCAGCAGCACAAACTGAGTTCGGCCACGTTTGTTTCTGTTCAGTGGGCGTGACCCGTGAAGTATTATCACGCGGCTCCCGCTGAGCTCCTGTCGAGTGTAAATGCGGACCGGTTCTCGGTTGGTTCTGGCCGGTTCCCTGGCCGAGCACCAGAACCGGCACCTGGCACCGGCACCAGTGTAGTGGGAAATGGGTAAAAGTGCAAAAGACGGAAAAAGCGCCTTTAAGAAGTCATTTACGTAGAAACTCAAAACTCCACCTAGTGGTGTAAAAATGCACAGACTCAATGTTCACCATGATCAAGCACCATGATCAAGTGTCTTGGTCATGGGTTCGAATCCCAGACCAGTATGTTGCCCTGAGGTACCCTTGAGCAAGGTATCATCCCCATCACTGCTACCCGGGTGCTTGTGTGTATGGGTGTAACGCAGAGGTTGAATTTCGTTATGTTGTGCTGTGTTTCACAATGAAAAGAACAGTCACTTTCATTTACACTTTCAAAACTCAGACGAGTTACAGGCCATGGAATCACCCCCCAAAAAAATGTTCATTTTGAAAGTTCATCAGTGTTCACTGTTCATCACAGTGAACCTTCCCCAAATTTTATTCCCATAAAAACGATGGGCTCATGTTTTGGCCCGGGGGGTTGTGGGTTTGAATCACACCTCCAGCACCACCACAGGGTGCCTGAGCAAAAGCCTTAACCCCAAGGTGCTCCAGGGAGACGACTATCCCTGTTGCTATGGATACAAGCCTCCACTGAATGAAATGAATGTGATGCAGCTTTGTTTTTGACTTTTGAATTTTCTTCTTGGCTGGAAAATGAAGTTTTTTTCCTCATGAAAAGGGACAGAAACACAACGGCAAAAGGTGAAAAAAAGAAATAAACGACACAGCAGTCTTGGCGTCCAGCTGCGGATCATCTCCGTCGTTAGCAGGCGCCCCTCTCGCCGAGCGCATGATACATTTTCCCACCGGAAAGTGCTGACGAGAGAAAGCGGGAGTTGCGTTTTTATTTATTTTTTTCTTTCCTTCTTTTGCTCCTTTCGGCCCCCTGGATCATGGTGCTAATAAATCGTGTTGACAAAACGAAGATTATCACATTCATCCACACGTGCGCCACAGCTTTCCACAAAAACTTTCGAAAATGAAAATCACATTATTAAAAATCACAAAAAGGCAGGAGCACCGGTATCGGATGCCGAAAAAAGGACGTCTGCGGAAAAGAGGAAATAAAAAAAGGAGACATTCGAACGGGACGTTTTGGCTGGATGCTCTTCCTGAGAGAGTAATTATGGCCTGGAGGGCGACGGGATGAGCCCTGCGTTTCGAGGCAGCCCGAGATGTGAGGAGGCAGAATTAAGGCGGCGACGGCACCTTATCGGCCCCTCGGAAGGTGCCGTTCATAATCGTCTTTCAGACGAGTGAATAACACACACACACACACACACGCACACACACACACACACACACACACACACACATCCCAGGCAGCCAGAACTTAGACAGTGCCAGACTTTTCAGCCATGGGGGAGGAAGAGAAAGAGACAGAGAGGCACTAGAGTCACTTTGCGAGAAGAATATTCCATATTTTCTCTTCTTTTTCTCTGCTTCCTTTCTATTTTAAAGGCACAGTCACATAAATATTCTATATGTGATATTTAGTTACTTGCAGGTGTGAAAAAATGCTGTAAACAAAGAATGCTTTCAGAAATGTAAGTGTTCATCATTTAATTTTATCAATCAACAAAATGCAGTGAATGAACAAAAGAGAATCTAAATCAAATCAATATTTGCTGTGACCACCCATTTCCTTCAAAACAGCATCAGTTCTTCTAGGTACACTTGCACACAGTTTTTGAAGGAACTCAGCTGGTCGGTTGTTCCAAACATGACTGTGTTTCAACCTCCGTGTGACATTGATGATCATCAGTACCTGTTTGGTAAAACTGGTTGATCACACACCGACTATAATCCTACAGAATCCCTGACTTTGTGCAAGTGTACCTAGAAGAACTGATGCTGGATTGAAGGCAAAAGGTAGTAACACCAAATATTGATCTGATTTAGATTTTTCATTTGTTTGCTCACTTTGCATTTTGTAAATTGATCAAAATAAACAATCATTATTGATATTTCTGAAAGCACTCTTTGTTTACAGCAGTTTTTCCACACCTGCCTAAAACTTTTGCACAGAACTGTATATATAAATATATATAAGTTTCTATAGCAATCATACTATGGCCTGTATTTACTTTATGCAATAATAATCCCATATATATTTAAATCGATGTTTATTACATATATTTTTGAATCTGTTTGTAATTATGTGTCTCACATGCATTATAAATTAGGATCTGGAACACACACACACACACACACACACACACACACACACACAGCTGCACTGAGTTTTCCTTTGCCGGTCGTTCGAGACAGCCACTCGGCTCTGGAAGCCTGAAGACGAGCGGAGACTGATGGAGGATCGACGAGGCGACAAAACAGAGCAACGATATTTAATTATCAATCAATCCATCAGAACAGCCCAACACAAGACTGTACCTCTAAAGCTGGACACATTACATCCTCAGACTGGGGGGGGGGGGGGGGGGGGGGGGGGGGGGGGGTTTCTCCAGGAGAAGAACCCAGAACCATCTGCCGTTCATTACTGCCTTCTAATAATAAAGGAGAAATGTTCCTCCGGCAGAATAAGAGAGAGGGATGAGGTGTGCGGGGAAAGCGAAGCGCATGATAAACACCTTTGCGAGGGTCGTCGGAGCGTGGAATTTACAAAGATAAAAAAAAAAAAAAAAAAGCACGGAATTTCAAATGAACCTTCAATAATAAAGGGGAAAAAACGCTGAACATTTGATGTCAATAACCAAATTATTAAATTTATTAATTAAAAAATACCAAAATTACCAATTACTAAATACATTAACTACTTAATTAACTAACTATGAATGACTGATACTGATTCCTAATTACAATTACTCAATACTCAAATACGCTAATTACTAAATGCAGTTACCAAATACTAAAAATGACTAATTACAAAACACAATTGCTAAATTCTAAATATTAAAGACTGACACTGATTACTAATTACAATTAGATTATTAATTACAGTTACTAATTACAATGGGAAATCCTAAAATGCCTAATGACTAAATTCCAAATGATGAATTACTTACATGATTCCTAATTGCAATGGCCAAATACTAAAAATAACTAATTACTAAATGCAATTACTAAAAACCAAAATTTAAAATTATTACTTAACCAAAATGACTAAAATGACTATTTACTGATAACTATTAAAAAGTAAAATCCTATTAACTGAAAGAGTAAAATTGAGAAAAAAAAACCAAACTCATATTTTTGTGAAAATTAAAAAAGATAAATGTAACATTTCCATCGAAATTGTCAAGCACTATATTAAATAAATCATTTTGAAAATCCTTTTTGCATGTTAGTACTTTATTGTGTATTAAACGTCGATTTATTTGAACTCCATTTGCAGTAAAAAAGCTGGAAGTCGGGAGACGCTGGACGGCGAGGAAAAGTGGCACTGTGTGCATCCCTTCCCAGATGAGGGTTTGTGAAAGAGAGATGAAAAAGAAAAAGGAAAAAGAGAAAAGGAATAAAAGGCTCCTGACAGTGGAAGGGTTGTGTTTTGTGCGCTCGGCGTCGGAAAACAAATATGGAACGAATCCAAGTCGCCCCGATGGCGCGGCGTCCTCCCCTTTTAATCCTGCTTAATATTTGATGCCTTGTTCTGCATGTGCGTGTGTGTGTGTGCGCGCGTGTGTGTGTGTGTGAGTGTGCGTGAGTGTGTGTTAGTGTGTGTGTTGCCCTGGGGGAGAGGTAGAGAATCTTCCGGTCGTTGACCCCTCATGACACGGACGTCCACACACGCGCGAGTCTCCGGGTCACTTGGTTCCGATTCTTTAGCAAATGATTCAGCGAATCAGAAGAGCTGCTGCTGTGGATCCTTTGGGCTTTAATATTAAAAATACACTCCATACAAAAACCTGAGAGGAGAAAGGAGAAGAGTGTAGAATTTCTATCGATCTATCAATCTATCTATATATCTATCTATCCATCTAATTAATCATATGGAAGTCCACATAAAGAACATTTTAAAACATGTCCCACAAAAAAAAATTACTCTTCATTCCAAAAACAATCCTCGTATAAATAAAAGTCATTCTGACTTAAAAATGTGTGTCTCACGTCGACCTCCCCTCAGCTGCACGTAAAGAAACAGGAATATTTGGAATAAAGGCAATAAAAAAGGAGTAAAAATAAAATCGTGCCAAGGGTCAACGGCAAATTTCAGACGTCAACGACGTAGAAACAAAGGAAAGTAATTTGATTTTCCAAAGTCATCGTGTTTGGATCGTCACCTGGTGGTTCCGGTACAAGATTTGGGTTTTATTTATTTATTTTGGAATATTTTGAATCCTGTCCAGGAGGGAGGAAGCCGGACAGACGCAGGCCCGTCCGCCAAAAGGAGAAAATTCGGCGTAATGCTGTCCTTGACTGGAGCCGCTCGGAGCCAAATAGCTGTCAGTCTAAACTCAGCGTCACCCTGCGGTTACGGTAACCATAGATAATCTATAGTTTCCCCTTTTTTATCCCCTTTATTTAACGTAGGGTTCCCCGTTGTAGCCAATAGATCCACTAAACCAATGATCCTGCGGCAAATCACCACTGGACACGTCGAATCCCACCTCATCCAAAAAACTGACCTTTTCTTGCAGCTCTTGCTGCAAAAATGCTGGAAAAACCGGAACTTTTTTAGCACAGGCCCGTATTTCAGCGGTTTAAGTTTCCCCCGACTCGTTAAGCGATCCAGCAGATTGTGCTCGTGTCACCCGACGAGGGACGGGAGAATGGAAACAAATGAAATATTGGGAATGAATCCTTACATTCCTGCTCCGAAAATAGCTGCTTAAAAGCACATACGTTGGCATTTGGCTAATTAGCGAGGCGAGGTGGTGCGTTCATACCGATTGCTAATTAATATCAAATATCAAGGAATTAATAAATAAGCAGAAGGGGGGGGGGTGTCGCAGGCATCCGTAAACTTTTTCTTTTCTTTTTTCTTTTCGAAACTCGTTGAAAAATAAATAAGGGGGGGCGCGTGGGCGGACGGCTCAGACATCTTAAGTGGTGACTGATTAAAAAATAACAGCCGTGTCACATTCGGTCCTTTGAAAGCCTTCGCATCACAGGAAGGCGACCTTAGGCTCCGCCGCCGAGGGACGGCAGGCTGAGCAGGTGCGGCGGGTTCGGGGTTCGGCGAACGTGCGACAGACAGGGAGGGAGAGGAAGAGAACGCGAGAGAGAGAGAGGAAGAAAGAGTGTACCTATCCAGGGAAACAGATCTAGAGCCGTTCCTTTTTTTTTTTTTACAATTCCCTTTCCCGGGAACGATCCGGGACGTTTTGCGTGGAAAACCTTGAGCAGGCGGAGTGGATTCGCTGAGCGTGCGACAGAAAGGAAGGAAGAAGAGAAAGAGAGATAGAGAGCGAGAGAGGGGGGAAGGGGTAGAGAGTGTATATCCAGAGGAACATATCTAGACCTATTCCTATTTTTAAAATCCTCCTTCCCTTCGCTGATCCGTGGCTTTGTTCACGGAAAACCTCCTTCCCACCTTGAGCAGGTGCAGTGGGTTCACCAAACGTGCATCAGAAAGCGAGGAAGAAGAAGATAAAGATATATATAAATATATATAAAGAAAGAGAGAGAGAGAGAGAGGTAGAGCGTGTATATCTATCCGGAGGAACATCTTGACCTATTCCTACTTTGAAAAATCCCATTTCCCTTTGCCGATCCCACTTTTTTTCCGACCTCGAGCAGGTGCAGCAGGTTTGGGATTTGTCGAATGTGTGACAGAAAGCGAGGCAGAGAAAGAAAGAGAGAAGGAGAGGAAGAAAGATGGGATCTATCGATCTAGAGGAACATCCAGACCTATTCCTATTTTTTTAAATCCCCTTTCCCGCCGCTGGATCAGACCTTTCTTCACGGAAAACCTCCTTCCCACCTCCAGCACACACTCCAGATGGAGTCACTTCTGATATTGAGGCCTTCTGACATTCTCAGGCCTTTAAACGTGCCCGAATCCGACACGAGTAACTATCAGTGTTTGAAATGGGACGGGAACGTCGGCGGATAATCCCACTGTAAATACATTAGCCGGGTTGTCCCCCTCCACTCCAGGAGTTTAAAACCCCTGAAAAAAAAAAAAAAAAAAGGCAGGCCGCCGTTTTCTCAAAACGAGTCAGGCGAAAGAGAAGAAGGCAAAGGCAAGGCTGCCTCTTTTCCCCACTTCTGTTTTTTTTTTTTTTTACTTTCCTCGGAAGATGAGCCAAAGACGCATTGGCAACTCCCGGCAGAGCGATGGAAGTGAACTTGGCACGGAGGCAGCCTGAGAGAGGCCCTGATTGGTCAAGGTCGTGGTGCTGGGGAAGGGGGCTGGATTTGAGGGAGGGGGTTGGCTGAGGAGGGGGCCGGGGCGTATCGCTGTGTTCCCGTGCCAAGTTCAGATTTAAAGACGTGCTGGTGTTTTTTTTTTTTTTTCTTCTTTTTTTGGTTTTTTTTTCCCTTCTCCTCTTCTTCTTCAACCCCCCTTATACTTAAAAAAAAAATAAAAAAGCCCACTCAGACGAGACCCTGTTAGCGCAGAGCCTGCTCCTGCTCTTATCGGGGGCTTTGAAGCGCTCGCCTCTCGCCAAAAACGCCAAATATTGTGTCCAAAAATCGGCTAATCCGACAAAAATAAAGGGACGGGAGATATGCCGTGGAGTGAGGTGCCTCTACGGGTGGATCTGTGGGTATATATGTATGTATTTATAGACAGAGAGTCGGTGGAAGAGGATGCCCGCACGCCGTGGCAAGAGAGAAGGGTTAAAAAGAGCTGCTCGGCTTTGGCATCGGCATCGTGTGTGCATGTGTGTGTTTTGGGGGGCTGGTGGCGAACGTGGAGGGAGGGGGAGGTTGGTGGCGGACGAACCGAACGGCGCAGACATGAATCACTCTTCGTAATGCAGCGGTTTCCATGACATCAACGGGCAACCTTCCAGAACCTCCGACCATGTCTAAAAGGTGCCGGAGGAGAGCTGCGGCAAAAAGAAAGGAGCAAACGTGACCCATCGATGACGGGACGTCTACGGCGTATTAGAAACATTGTCCTCTTCTTGATGTCGCCAATGAAATTCGACACGTCGGCCCCGACGAGCCACATGCCGCCCGTGCGGCGTCTCTGGAAGAGGGAGCGATCGTGTGAATCGAACGTCAAACCAGGGGAGATCCAGACGGGTATCCGACTAATTGGAGGCGCCGCTCTGCTCTGTACGTTGCCCCCCCCTCCCAAAAAACACACCCCCACAGAAAAAAAAAAATAAGCCATTGATAGGCGATAGACGGGCCGGGCAAATTAAAATTCAGCGGAGGAGCTTTCGAGAGCTGTGTACTTGTTAAGTTCTTTTGAATGCACTTGATTACATTCTAGGCAGGCGTCCCGATGCAAAACAGCCCCCATTATCCAACCTCCCCCCAACTCTCGCACATGCACCCGCCCCGTCCGCAAATCAATAACAAAAAAAAAAAAAAAAGAAAAAAAACACAAAACAACACAACAAACAAGCACGCAACCAAACGTTCGCGCTAATCGGATGGTGTACCTTCATTAGGGACGTTTGCGGTACGTGGCAGGCGAACACACGGCCACTTAAACACCCACAAAAGGGACGCGCACCTGAGTTTTCTCCCCCCCGTCGCTGGGCGGTGGCGTTTCGAGGGGGATCCTAAAATTGGCACATCGTCTCTGACGGGAAATTAACCGCCGCGGCTTTTTGGCGCCAACTGCAAAAGTTGCCGTTCGGAGATGAAACGGCGGGGAAATAAAGTTGGAATGGGATGAACGTGCGCGCTGACAGTAAATGCGAGCGACTGTGTGAGTGTGTGTGTTTGTTCATGAGGAACCTTCGCCGCTAAAATGCGGCAGCCGCTGCAGCCTTTTTTCTTGGCGCGGTGACAGCACACTCGGTGCCAAGCCCCTATGGCTAGAAGTACTAAAAGACGCATAAGGATGGCATTAGAGCTCAAATCGTCTCCTCTCATTCACCCGCCGCAGCTTGCCAGTGCTCTTCTTTCCTGTTTTTTTTCCTCCCTCCTTGGCACGTCGGCGCCCTTTCTTTCCTCCGGTACCACGCAATGTCCGCGTAGCTACTGATCGCCTCCACCTGAATTACACCGCAAATTCCCGCAAAACCCCTTCGCTCATCGCTTTTGTCTCCTTTGTCTTCGTTTCAGAGTTTATTGGGTAAAGCGAGACAAAGAGGCGCCTCGGCTCATTGCGCTTTTATTTCCCGCGTTCCCTTTTTGTTTCGCGATGGATTTCCGAACGCCGCCGACAATACCTGCACGGCCTCGGACGAGACTCCAAAAAAACCCCCGAAAAACTGGGGCACAATGGCCTCCATTGTGCTTCCGGAGAGGCGCAAAACATCGTACAAGAAAGAAAACAACCGCGCCCGGCTACTTACACCACCCAAATCCCCGAAACACAAAACCGACGCAAAATAAACGCAGAAAGGCGTTACAGATCGCAAGCAGCATTTAGCTGCAGCGCCAAACAAAGGAGGAAGCGCCCAGCTCCGAATACGGCGCTTTCCTGCTCCTCCATTTTGGACACTCATCGCTCCGGCCATTTCTGCTTACCCATATTGTCTTCTCCATTTGCCTCTCTTTGCTCGGCCCATTTTAGGCCGGCTGGTTTTGCTCGCTCTGTTTTTGTTCACATGCTCTTGCACCCACCTGGTTTTCTGCTCGTTTCGTTTGTTTGCTTGGTACGGTGTGCTAACAGTTGCTTGGCCCATTTTTGTTTCGACGGTTTGCCTGGTACTGCTTGCAAACGGTTACCCATTTTCGTTTGACTTTCTTTGCTTTGCCCAGTTTTGTTTCACTGCTTTTGCTTTGCTCGTTTTTGTTCGACTCTGTTTAATGAATCATTGCCTGTCTCCTTTTTTGTTCAACTGTTCTTGCTAGGGCCAATGCTTTTTGTTTGCTTGCTTTTGTCTGGCACATTTCTGTTTGGCTGCTTGCTCAGCCCATTTTTGTTTGGCCGTTTTTGCTTTGCTCCTTTTGTTCGCCTCTTTGCTCATTTTTGTTTGACTGGTTTTGCTTTGCCCATTTTTGTTTGACTGTTTTTTCTTTGCTCACTTTGTTTGACTCTTTGCTCATTTTTGTTTGACTGGTTTTGCTTTGCTCATTTTGTTCGACTCTTTGCTCATTTTTGTTTGACTGGTTTTGCTTTGCCCATTTTTGTTTGACTGTTTTTGCTTGGCTCACTTTGTTCGACTCTTTGCTCATTTTTGTTTGACTGGTTTTGCTTTGCCCATTTTTGTTTGACTGGTTTTGCTTTGCTCATTTCTGTTTGACTCTATTTGACTGATCATCGCTTGTCTCCATTTCTGTTCAACTGGTTTCGTTAGGGCCATTCTTGGCTCAGTTGTTTTGGCTTGCTTGCTTTCATCTGGCACATTTTTTTTGCTGACCTATTTGCTTTGCCCACTTTTTTGCCTCTTTATACTCGTGCTATTTCTGTTTGACTGTTTGCTCGGCCAATTTTTTTTTTTTTTACTTTTTTCAATTGGCCCATTTTTGTTCGCATTTTTGGTTGTTCATGATCGGACCATTTTTGTTTGGCTGCTTTATGTTGATCCAATTTTTGATCGACTCTATTTGTTTAACATTTTTTTCTACATTTTTGCTTTGGCCATTTTGGCCACGTTTGTTCACAGCCTCTTGCTTTCACCTGGGATTGTTCTCTGGTTTCTGTTTGCTGTGGGTCTTGCAAAATCGTTTCTTGGCCCATTTTTAATCGTCTTTGCTATGACCTTTTTTTTTGACTGTTTTTGTTAGGCCTATGTTTATTTGCTTGCTTTTGCTTGGCCATTTTTGTTCGCCTGTTTTGGCCTGACCCCCTTCTTCACATTTGCTTGCTTTCCCTTATTTCTTTACGCCCTTCTTTTTGTTTGTCTGGGACAGCTTTTGGTTGCAGTTTTTCTGTTGCGCTTCTCTTGTTCTTGTCTTTCTAGTTTTACCTGCTAATGTTTGCTTGCCCACCTTTGTTCGCTTTTTTGTTTCTCCTTATTCATTTTCATTAGCCATTTCTTGCAAAAAATTTTTGCTCAGCTATTTATTATTACTGTTTTTTGCTATATGTTTTTTTCTTCATGTATTTTAAAATCTTTCTTTGGTTTGTTTGGTATCGCTCTCTGATGATTGCCTGTCTTCTTGCTTATTATTTTTATTTATGTTCGTTTTTATGTTTTGTTTACTGGTATCTGCTTGTTAATTTTTTGTTTTCCTGTTTTTGCCTGTAATCATCTTCTCCATTTTTGTTGGCCTATTTTCACTGGTCTGTGTTTCTTCTATAGTTTTTAGCTGGCCCATTTTGGTTTACCTGCTTTTTGCAAATACATTTTCTAACCCAGGTATTGAAGTCTCATTTTAGTTCACTAGTTTTAACGGACCCATTTCTGGTTGTCTCTATTTGCTTCTTTATTTATTGTTTGTCTGTATGCATTACCAATATTTCTTTGTTTGTATTTTCTTGTGAATATTTATTTGTCTGTATTTGCTTGTTGATTTTTGTCTATATTTGCTTGTTGATTTCTGTCTACTTTTATTTCATTTATTTTGTACATTTTTGTTCACACATGTTTGTTTGCCCCTTTTCATTTGTCTATACTGGCAAATTTTTATTAGTCTGTGTTTGTTTGTCTGTATTTGTTGGCTCATTTCAGTTTTTTCAATTTTCTTGCTCATTTTTCTGTCCACCCATTTACTAAGGTCTTTTATTTTTCTTGTCTTTTGTTCATTCTGTTCACCTCCTTTTCAAGTGTTTTTGCCGTTTGGTCCCTAAAACACAACAATAGGCATGAATATTTGAATCTGACTTCTGTGTTGGAGAGTCCTCGCCGGGCGTGCGATGCCAACTGTCGGGGCAATTTATAGTGATCTGATGGGCAGTACACACACACACACACACACACACACACACACACGCAAAACGAGTGAGAAAGTTCATTTGTGTATATCTGTGCTGTCAACACAATTCAAGAAATTACACAAATCATTCCAGCAATAAGCTTGATTCCCTTTACTACACACACACACACACACACATGCAATGTTATTCATATCCTCTGAATGTCTGAAACCATCAAGTCCATCATCATCATCTGCATAGGCAGAGAAAGATTATGGCTAACAGACGTTAACCTTCTTTAATCTGAAGGAGAAAGTTCATGCCTGTGTATGTGGCTGAGATGTCTATAGGCTTTAAGTAATTACTGACAGTTTTACTGGCAAACGGTGCCTCTTCCCAGCGAAACCCCTCGCAGTCTGGAGCATTCAGCTCAACCACATGAAAATGGAAACACACCATAAACCCCTACTCAAAGGAAAGCTTTAAACACTTTCCTTATAGGGGACAACTAAAAGCCTATAATATAACTGAGCTAATAAAAAAAGGGTTATTTTAAATCCCTTTCCTTCCCCGAGGTGGCCTCGCAAAATCTATGCGCTGTGAAACCATTTTTCCAAATAATTACGGTGTAAATATGAAATTAAAAAAGCATCCTCTTACAGAGAGGGAGGGAAAAAGAGAGATGGTTGCAGTCAAGACAAAAAATGACCTGAATTAAGCCCGTACTCCAGGATTAACGTTTTCACTGGAAAAGCTGAAAAACCTCAATAAATAACAGGAGATATTAGTCCATAAACACATCAAAAGACACTATATACACTAGAACAGGAGACATTAGTCCATAAATAACCTCAATAAACTCTATATACACTAGAACAGGAGACATTAGTCCATAAACACATCAATAAACACTATATACACTAGAACAGGAGATATTAGTCCATAAATAACCTCAATAAACACTATATACACTAGAACAGGAGACATTAGTCCATAAATAACCTCAATAAACACTATATACACTAGAACAGGAGATATTAGTCCATAAATAACCTCAATAAACACTATATACACTAGAACAGAAGATATTAGTCCATAAATAACCTCAAAAAACACTATATACACTATAACAGGAGATATTAGTCCATAAATAACCTCAATAAACACTATATACACTAGAACAGGAGACATTAGTCCATAAATAACCTCAATTAACACTATATACACTAGAACAGGAGATATTAGTCAATAAATAACCTCAATAAACACTATATACACTAGAACAGAAGACATTAGTCCATAAATAACTTCAATAAACACTATATACACTAGAACAGGAGACAACACTATACACACTAGAACAGGAGACATTAGTCCATAAACACATCAATAAACACTATACACACTAGAACAGGAGATATTAGTCCAAAAAAAGGTATGTGTATATCTTATAAGAGGAGACAGCAGTCAATCAATCCATCCATGTCACATCATCAAAGATGAATTGGTGGAATTTAATGTACAAAATCATAGGGATATGAAACACACAAGCAGCAGGACGCAGTGACAACTGCTCGTGGCAGCTCGAAGAGAAAGGAAGTCACTAGTGTCTGCATCTCTCTGCCTCCGAAGCAGAGATGTTTTGAAGACAATGGGATTTTCTGTTGGTCTGATGGTGTTAATTAAATGCAGGCACAGTGCATATGCAGAAATGTGTTTGCTCGGCATTAACAAGAGCGCGAAAGGAGTGCCGAGTCCATCTTTCATGTAACGGCAGAACACTGGGGCGAGGAATCGCACTTCGGGCGCTGCAAAGCTGGAAACGTGGGTGAAATGCTGAAAACCGGGCTGCCTAATTACTTGCGGCAAGCGCTCAACTTCAAATCGTCATAAAAAATAATGTTATGTTAACGACACCCAAGATTTCCCCCAAATAGTACGACCAGCTGCGCTGGAACAAACTCCTACACTTCTGTTTTGTGATCTTGCATCACAGGCGCAAGTGGGTAGAGGAGCCTAAAATCCTGCCGAAGTTAGAGGAAAGTGTGTGTTTATTGTGATTATGCACCTCCATCGCTTGTTGATTTACATTCGCATCTCGATGCAAACTTCGGACGGCAAATCTGATTGATGGTAGGAGTCTCCACCTAGCATTTAAACGACAGTTGTCAAAGGCCTCTGTAATTGCACTCCTGGAAAGATATTTGCTTCCTGGTGGTTAGAGACAGAAAACTTTCTTAAACACTTTAGATTTAGGAAATAAATATTTGGTCTTGGCTCATCTAAGTGGAGAAGGGCAATCAGGACATGGGATATATCTATTACCCTCTCAAAAAGAGGCTTACTTATCATCCAAGCAAGCAGATCTACCTTCCTTCTTACTTCAGGACAAGTTTATCTTTCTTACCGTCATCCAGTCAGGACAAGAAGGTGTAAGGGGTGGTGGTCTAGTGGTAGGGTACTTGTCTATGGACCTATGGCTCAAGAGGTCCCAGGTCCCACCTCTAGCACTACCACCACTGGGTCCCTGAGCAAGACCCTTAACCCTGAGTGTCTCCAGGGGGACTGTCCCTGTAATTAGGACATGTAGTCGCTCTGGATAAGAGCGTCTGCTAAATGCTGTAAATGTAAATGTGTTCCAACTTCCCAACAGGGCAAGTGTGTCTACTTGATGGTTGTCCAGTCAGGACAAGTTTGTGTACCAAACTGCCTGTCATTCAGTCAGAAAAAACAGATGTAACTACTCACACGTGAACCCAGTCAGAGCATATCTATTCTCTTGCTGGTCACATGTCCGTCATTCAGTCAAGAAAAGTAGATGTAACGACTTGCCATTCAACGCAGTCAGAACAAGTGTACCTTCTTGTCGGTAATCCGGTCAGGACAAGGAAATGTGTCTACTTCAGGCAATTAGGACAAAAAGGTGTAGTCAGGACAAGTGTATCTATCTGTCAGGATAAGTAGGCAAAAATACTTGCAACTTGTCAACCCGGTGAGAACATGTGTATCTACTAGCCGGTCATCCATTCAGGACGAGGAGGTGTGTCTACTTGCTCATCAAACATTCAGGACCAAAGGGTGTACTTGTGTATCTGTCATTCAGTCAAACAAAAAAAGTGCTCATCAACCAATCAGGACAAGTAGGTGTATTTATGTCCAGTCAGGATAAGTAGCTGCATCTACTTGTCAACCAGTCAGGAAGAGTATATCTACTTGTTGGTCATCCAGTCATGACAAGTAGGTGTACATATTTGGCCATCAATCCAGTCAGAACAAGTTTATCTACTTCTATCAGCTTGTCAAACAATCAGGACCTACTTGTCCTTCATTCGGTCAAGAAAAGAAAGTGTATGAATCTAACCAATCAGGACAAGAAAGTATAACTATTGGTCATTCAGGTGCTCAGGTGTAACTGCTGGCTTAGCCACCCAGTTTAAAGAACTTGCTGGTCATTAAGTCAGAACAGGATGTTGTTTCAACCTGCATGTCAACCAATCAGGACAAGTAGCTGTACCTATTTTCCACCAGGACAAGTGCTTGTATTTGTCGATTATACAGTCAGGACAAGCAGGTGAATTTACTTAATAATCAACCAATCAGGACAAGTACGTGAGTCATCAAGTCAGGGCAAGAAAGTGTTTCTACTTGCAGGTCATTTTGTCAGGACAAGTAGACGTGACTCATTGAGTCAGAACAATAAGGTTAATCATCTTGTCCAAAAACCAATCAGGGCAATAAGGTGTATCTACTTGCCCGTCAGCCAATGACAAGTGAGAGTATCCAGTGTTCCAACTTGCATGCCATTCATTCTAGACCAATAGTTATATCTATTGGCTATCAGTCTGTCATAGCAAGAAGGCATATCTAATAGCCCACCAAGTGAAAGCAACAACCTTTAGCGCAACCCCCACTTTACATTATTTTGAAAGGCCATCAATGAGTTTTGATCATTTAACACTGGTTTCAGTGTAAGACAGTAAAAGAGAGATGCTTTGACGAGGGCAAGCAGTGGATCCTTTTCCATGGACAGTTTTCATTTTTCAAATTGTACACCATTAATACAACCTCTACCTGTTCCAGAGCTGGACTGCACCACATCGTGTGCTACCATCTGTGCAACCTCCAGAGACAGTTAAATGTATCTGATTGAAAGAGTCACTCAACTGTATTTAGAGCATGATTTAAGGGTGTACAAATTTGATTTAAGCTTAATCAATAAGCAATGCTTTTACTTAAAAGTGCCTTGCTTAAGCGAACCTGCATTAATCTCAGTTTGGCAAATTCCTGCCACGTTTCTAAACATGAGAAGGTGTGTTTGGACGATCTCCATCGCGGAGTCAAATCAACATGACCTGAAGCGCGTAAATAACTGGTTGGAAGTGTGCTCGGAAAATGGAGAAAAAAAGCGAGAGGGAGATGATTGTGGAGGGTGAGAAAATGTGTGTGTGTGAGAGAGAGTGAGAGTAAGAGAGATAGAGAGAGAGAGAATCGGCTGGCTAGCTCCACATCTGCTGAGGCTGCCTCGGCTGTCCAGCACCTGTTTGAGAGGACGTTAAAAACCTGAGAGGCAAAAATGAGACGAAGGCAATTATTGGAACAGCTTCAGAGGAGTGAGCTGGCAGCCAACACCCGCCATGCACTCCATTCCTCCATCACTGTCACACATACACACACATGCAATTAATGGCCACTTCCAATTGCAGAGACACTGAAACAGAGAGGACATGGACTGTAGGGTTGCAACGAATAGCTGACAATGACTCAACATGGGTGTTCATAGTCGACATATTGGTGACCATTCTGACAGATTCTATTACACTGCAGAAAGTTGGGTGGGTGGTGGTCTAGTGCTTGATACTCTTCTTTGGACCAAAACGTCACAGGTTCAAATCCCACTTCCAGCACCATCAGCATTAGGTTCCTGAGCAAGACCTTCAACCCCAAGTTACTCCGGGGGGGGGTTGTCCATGTCATTAGGAAATGGAAGTCTCTCTGCATAAGAGTGTCTGCTAAATGCTGGAAATGGGTGCCT
Source organism: Hepsetus odoe (assembly GCA_017165825.1). Taxonomy (NCBI): domain Eukaryota; kingdom Metazoa; phylum Chordata; class Actinopteri; order Characiformes; family Hepsetidae; genus Hepsetus; species Hepsetus odoe. The sequence continues at coordinate 579,366 of CM029381.1, forward strand.
TTGTTTTAAAAAGGCACTAATTATTCTGCAAGATGCAACAAGAAAGGCCATTTCCATGTTAGCATTAATCAGATACTCTTATCCAGAGCGACAGGCCTGGGAAATTATTGGGTTAAGGGTTGCTCAGGATAAAGCCAAGTTCAAACCCACAACCATTCACAAACCACAGCCATTCACAGCAAAGCAAGTAGGACAGGAAGTAGGATGGCCCTCCCTCTTTCTTCCAGCACAGACATCCCTTTTCCACCACTCACGACTCTTGGAACCTTAATGCCGTCACGCAAACCAACCTGCATTTCCACCAGTTCGAAAGCGCTATAATGAAGAATGTCATCAATTGATCAACGGAAGAAGGACATACTTGCTGATGTCATCACGGTTCAAGAAATCTTTACCAACCAATGCTCCAATGTAAAGAAACATATGTTTGCAGTGGATCTCAACGAAACAGGACTTATGGCCTAAACTGAAGAACTGTATGTACGCCATTCCCATGTTGCAATCAACCTTCAAAAGCCAAGATGATCCAACATGGACACAAATTTTGAATCCAACCATCGTAGGCAGAACAACACACAGGGATGGAATATTTTTATTCAGTCAGATGATAAAATATCTCTAAAAAAAAAAAAAAAATGACTTATTTGAGTCGCTGTGAAAAGCATGCATCTGTTTCGATGAGCAGTTCCGACAACTTCCATCTTCATAGAAGCAGCTGCAGAAGCGTGAGCAGCTGTGTTTGAAAGTGTTTGTTTGTGTGTGGCCATGTGCAAAACGCCCTGGGACCTGACCAATACATTGGACACGCTCTCTGCAGAACGGTAACGTCCAGAAGGCATTGAGAGGTCATGGAGCTCAATGTTGGCCCTTCAAAATAGACTTTTACATTTTCATAAACAATAGCAATCCATACATTTTATGAGCCGCTACTTGCTGGACATCATACTAAAGGTCACTGGGCAAAAGGTGGAGGACACCCTGGACAGGTAGCCAGTCCATCGCAGGGCAGACACTCAGTAACCCTGAGGGGACAATTTGGCATCTCCAATTAACATGGGAGGAAACTGAAGCAACCGTAAGAAACCCTACACAAAGAATGAACCTAGGCTGGGAATTGAACCCAGGACCTTCTCGGTGTTGGGCAAACACACCACCTTGTCACCTCAAAATATACAAATTTTATAATATAAGTAAAAAAAAAGCAGCACAGAAGTTGACACTCCATCAAACAAAATAGTGATTATTCATGTCAAAATGTAAGAGAAACAAAACAAAAACTATGCTATAGCCCAGTTGCTAGTTCGGGTGAAAACTAACTGAAATTGAATAAGCTTAGCTATGTCAGCAGGCAAAATGGTAATGGACGTCAATGAGGTTACCTAATCATGTTAAGTAGCTAGCATCACTAATGACACATCTTAAAGTGAAGTTAGCACAAATCTAGCACAGATAATAACACATAAGTGAAGTGAAGATTAGCCAAGGTACTTAGGTAACCCAATGGGGCATACCAACTGAACTGGAAAGCCAGACTTTTCAGTAGAAAATTAGAACTGGAAAAAGCTCAAGCTTGTATTTTCCACTTGGAAATTTAGACGAAGCCCGATATCCCCAACCTCAAAATCCAAAATGGCTACACAGCTCAGTCCATCAACAATATTGCGTAGAAGTAAATATCATTTTAGAAGCACTTCGGTCTAATTTGGGCATTATTAAATCCATACAGTTTTCTCCAACTTCCATCTGTGTATGAATTTCAAGTGTATATACTGCAAAATAACACGTTAAATGCCCTCATCCGCCATTATTGCTACAGCTAACCAGGCTAGAATTGGCATAGCTACCCTACATCCCCCACCTTGTTAAAAATAATAACTCTACGTGGAAAGTCAAAAGTTTCCAACTTCTTGTGCTGATACACCACCAACAACAGTATGACAT
>CM029381.1:586306-638675 GCA_017165825.1 Hepsetus odoe
TCAGATAATAGCAGGGTGTCGGAAAAATAATCTTGACGCTTATAGAGGGAGGAGAATAAGTGTGTGTGCATGCCAGTGCGCTTCGATTTGCATTTAAGTCATGTGTGTGTGTGTGTGTGTGTGTGTGTGTGCGCGGGGGGGTGTGGGGGGTGATTAAAAAAAAATCTATTTCTTACACCCTTGTTTACCTCAGCTGATGACAGAGCCGACGCCGCTCAACGAATAAATTCCTCCACGGTAACTCTATTATAACAGAGCCATAATTCGATAATAATAACGCTGTCATATCAGCGTAATTCATAAGACGCCTGTTCAAAGGGGAGAGACAGAGCGAGAAAGAGAGCGAGAGCGAGAGAGAGTGTGTTACATAACTGTTTGCGACACAGGCAGCTTTATCCGCTCCCTTTATGTGCTCGAAGTGAGGGTTATTATTACTCTAATGAATCATAATTACGTCAGTGAGAAGCTCCGGGACGTCCCATACGTGGATGCAGCATCGCTTTATGGAGGAAGACAAATACCAGTTTGAATTTCCAGCTCTCCCTCATCATTAACCACCTTCAACTGAAAAGCTATCCGGTCCTACTAGACGCTAAGCTGAATAGGAGAGTTTAATAATGCCCATTTCTTCCTGTCCTCTGCATCTTCCTCCTTCAAACCGACCACCTGCATGTCCTCTCTCACCACGCCCACGTCTGTTTCGTTGTCCACATAAAAGTTTTACACCTTTTTTTTTTTTTTTTTTTTTTTTAATCTTCCTGATGTAACCCTCCCCATTTATCCAAGCTTGGGACCGGCACGAAGAAATAGTGCCTTAGTGGCTGGGTCTGCCATCTAAACCCAATCATAATCCTAAACCTTAGCCTAAACCTAAACCTACCTGTACAACCTCATCACGCTTATTCTACCTTACCATAATGCTGAACCTAATCCTCAACCTAATTCTAAACTGAAGTTTACGACATAATCCCGCAAATTAAGACTAATCCTAACCAAGTTATACATAACACCAATTTACAACCTAGTCATTCTAATCCTGCAACCTATATCTAATCGTAATTCTAAACCTAATCCTAATCTTAATTATAATCTTAAAAGGTACAACCTAATCACACTTATCCTACAACCATACTCTAATCCTAATTTTCAGTCTAATTCTAAACCTAAATTTTCCACCGAAAACTTTTTCTCCTGCATCTTAACCCTAACACCTATCTGAAAACTAAACCTAAAACTACTCATTAATCACTCTTATCCTGCAACCTAAAATGCATCCTAAAACCCTAAACCTAATCCTGAACCTAATTCTCAACCTTATCCTAAACCTGATCCATGTTCATTTTAAACCTAATCCTAAACCTGATTCTCATCAGAAACCTAAATTGACAACACTAGTGTAATCACACTAGTCACACAATTATCTTCATCAATTATCTTCTTCTACTCACAATCCTAATTCTAAACCTGACCCGGATCCTAATCACAATCCTAATTTTAATCCTATTCCTAAACCTAAATGGTGATCTTAAACTTAATCATAATCACAATCCTATTCCTAAACCTACAATTGTTATCCTAACCTAAATTAAATCTAATCTGAAACTCCATAAACTCACACTCTATAAATAAAAAGAAAGACAAACATATGGAGAGAAAGTAGAGAATAGTAGAGAGAGAGAGAGTGAGAGAGAGAGACAGACAGACAGACAGACAGACAGACAGACAGACAGACAGAGAGATAGAGTGAGAGACAGACAGACAGACAGACAGACAGAGAGATAGAGTGAGAGAGAGAGAGAGAGAGAGGGTGTTAATAAAGAAAAGGTCAGAAATGATAATGAAGGACTATAACGCCTCTCCTCAACACTGGGGGCTTGTGGGTAAAAACAGCAGCAGAACAGCTGGAGGAGGATAATGAGTGACACACACACACACACACACACAAATTCATATCACCTTTCTATGTATCTGTATCCTGTAATCTCTCTCTCTCTCTCTCTCTCTCTCTCTCTCCTGTGATGAAACTGTCAACAGGGAGGGGTCAAAGGTGGCGACCCCTGGCCTGACCACCACGGCGGGGTTGCGGGGGGATTTAATCCAAAGCACCTCTCAGCTGAGACACGTGTCCATCAGGCCAAGACACCAGAACCTGATGACAGCGTGTCTCCAACATCACTGTCTTATGTTTAAGGGCATGTGTTAATCCTTCCATCCATCCATCCATCCTTTAAAACCAATGGAGTCGATGGTAGAAAGACACCATGGAGAGGTCGCCGGTCCATCTCTGTCCCACTTAGGGAGCTGTCCACCTGACGGGTGCAGGTCTTTGGACACAGAAAGAAGCCAGATTGAAAAAGGAACCCACTACCTTCTCACAGTCTGTCCTATGTAACGGAAAATGGACATCCCGGATAATGATCCCCGAACTAATGATCCAAGGGGTACAACCTTCGCAGCCCCCAACATTCATTGCGCATCCGTGATGGCCAGTTTTGTCAGCTAGCTTGATATTAACAGCCATGGCACTAGCTAGAAGCTGGCGAGGTTGCTAGGTGACAAGAGCGATGCTCGGTAGGCCTGTCCGAAAAGGCACCATGTATGTAAACATGGGCTAAACCATGGTAGGCTGAGTGGAGTGATCTCTGGAGTGAAAACCCGCTCTGACTGACTGCATTTTCATCGTAGCTACGAATGACGGAAAGAGATGAGCAAGCCATACCAGCAGAGTATTGAAACAACAAACAAACAAACAAACAAACAAATAAATTAATTTATTAACCAGTAATTCCAAAAAAGAACAAAGTCAACATCCTTCATCCTTCAACATCCTTTAGGGGTGTTTTAATTAACTTCTGCATCCAAAAACTGTGCTGCCTTTCAGGGATGTAACACACACACACACACACAACCCCACAGACACACACCCAACCCCCCCCCACACACACACACCACGGCTTTAAAACACTGAAGTATTCCTGGCAGTCAAGCGGCCCCTCTAATACAGGAGCCTACAAGACACAGCATTTCTGCCCTTTTATTATAACCTCCCTCTTCTTTGCCCCCCAACAACCTCCTGCAACCCCCCCTCCCCCCCCGTTGCCCCCCGGGGGGTGTGTGCCCACCAGAGTCTGAGCCGGAGTTGGCACGGCCGCTGGTAAATGCCCCTGCACTCCGACAGAACAGAGGGCCTCGACGACAGCCAATCAGAGCAGTGCAGCACACACACAACAAAAACACACACACACACACAGTCAGAGCCAGGGGGCATCCACCTCTCTATTTTTTCTGTTGTGTCTTTCGCTTTATTCCTGAAAGCAGCTCAAGAACGCATCTCCGACAGCTGCCAGGACCCACTGTCGCCTTGGTGATGTGGTCACCATAGTAGCGGAGACGGAGGTGCCGGATGTCTAACATCCCAAAACTTTTCTTGCGGTTTCTCAACTGTCGGCTACACACACAGTAACTCGGTGAGTTTGAGTTTCCCAGAACGACTCTCCCATTAATTCTATCAAATATTCTAACCAATAACAAATATTTGTAGGAGGAATGAGGATGAATTCTTCAGCTGGTGCTCTGAATGTTCCCTTATCCAGGACAATTTCTCCAGTATGTGGGATTATTTATCCCTCAGAGCATGTCAAATTCCCAACATACGCTATGAATTATTCCAAATAATAAATGTTCCAAACAGTACAGTACGAATTTTGCTGTGAATGATTCTTTATCCAGTATGAATGTTCCTGTGAGCGATTCTTTATCCAGTATGAATGTTCCTGTGAACGATTCTTTATCCCGTATGAATGTTCCTGTGAACGATTCTTTATCCGGTATGAATGTTCCTGTGAACGATTCTTTATCCAGTATGAATTTTCATAAGAATGGCTCTTTGTCCAGAATTAATTCTCCAGCGTGGGCTATGAATGATTCTTTATCCAGGATGATTTTTCCTGCAAACTTCCCATTTTTCATGCAAACACACTTTACTGACATTAAAAACAGCTCAACAAACTATTTTGTGAAATACGTTGCACTTTGTCAATTAAACCAGCTTTCCTTGTTGAATCGTTGTTTCTTTCTTTTAAAAAAATGCATTCCTTTTTTATTCTATACATTTTTATTCCTGTGTTGAGCTCCGAGGTTTGTTTTTTATTAATAAATTGATTTATTTTTTATTTCTTCAGGCACTGAAGGCCTTCCCTTCCGCTTGGAGCAGAGAGAGAGAGAGAAAGAGAGAGAGAGAAAGAGAGAGAGAGAGAGAGAGAGAGAGAGATAAAGAGAGGGCGCCCCTTGTAAAGTCGTCTCTCGATGTCGTGGCGGATTTGTGACGACTCTTATTTTTCTCTCTCTTTTTTTCTTCTCTGCTTCTCGAGCGGATCCTGACACAGCACTACGCCACACACACTCCACACACACTCCTCTTTTTAGGAGCGCCGACCGGATTAGTCACACCAGGATGCAAATCGCCCTTCGCTTTTCTTTTTTTTTTTTTTTTGCACTCACTTTCTTAAATCTCCAAGCGTCTCCAGCAACAGGCCGAAGACGAGGCCTTTCCTAAGAGCCGCCGAATGGAAAGTGCCAACGTTGCCAGTCACAAACACACACACACACACACACACACACGCGTACACACACCTCGTGCTTTTACTGTGAAAAAAACTCCTGATTCAACACATTCAGACAACTTTAAATAAAAAAGTCCCCCAAATATTTACTATTTAGCGCCACTTAATACAGCCTGCTGAAAAAAAATGATGATGAGCGAAAGCTTTAATATTTAAAGTAAAATAAGAATAATCTCCTCCCATTCTGACAACTGCGCCCAAAAAATTTAAATAGATTAACCCCCCTCTCCCTCCCCCATCCCGTTTCTCAGAGACCCCTTCAGACCTCGTGGAAAAGAGGGCAAAAAAATAAACACATTTGCTTCATTTTCATTTAAAATGTAATAAAAACCCTTAAAAAAATTGCTCAACAACTACACGGAGTTCGATCATTTTGTAGATGATCTCCGGGATGGTCATTTTATAAGAAAAGGAGAAAAAAAAAAAAACACCTATAATGAAATTTTACGGATAGTTGTCTTCCCCTAAAAAAATTAATTGCTGATTTCAAACTACTAAAAATAAATACATAAATACGAATGAAAAAAAAAGCGAAAAAAAAACCCAATAAAACATGACATAAAATTACTTTTTATTTCCAGATTAAGGCTATATGGTTGGATATCTAAAAAAATAAATAAATAAAAGCTATTTACTTAGTTTTAAATATGAATTATGCAAAAAGTCATGTACCTTTCTTTTCCGGAACTAGTAGTTATTCAGAAAGCACCAAAAAATAATTTATATCTACTAAAAAAGATTAGATAAATACTATAAATTATGTACTTTTACATTTTATAAACTTACTAAAATTCAGTATTTACTAAAAGTCAGTTCGCCTATAAATGACTCAAAATCTAAATTTTTATTTTTGCCTTAAAATATTATTAAATGCGGCAAAATGACCCAATGAAAATGGTTGTTCTCCAATAAACTAATAAAAAAAAAAAGAAGAAAAAAAAAGTTCGACAGCTTCTCCACAAGGGGGAGCTTTAAACACTCGGGTCATTGAAAGGGAGGAAACTGACAGGGGACGGATCTACGAAATAACTTGCGAATATCTGCTTCGTGAATTAAAATGTTCACTAAAAGTTCGATTCGTATGTGATGATGCAGTGAAAAGACGATTCACATTTTTTTCATTAATAACCCCCTGACAACAAACAACGAGTCGCTCAGCTCTACCGTCCCACCATCGTCCCCGTCTCTCATGAAGACGCATAGACGCAGAACTGACCCGGTGGTGGGTCTGGACGGTCTGTTTTCGTGGATCACGTTTCATTTATTTGCGTTTTTGAAAGGCGTGCTCTGGCGAGGGTCTCGCCGTCTCGGCCTGTCCCGTCTCTGGGGACGGGGTGATGTGACAGAGGGCACAGCGGGCACTGGCCAATAGAGGCCTGCCCAGCAGAGGGGCATCAACACAGAGAGCAAGCAAACCACAGGAGACTGTGACATAAGCAAGCTGTTCTCTCGCTCTCTTATTCACACACACACACACACACACACACACACACACACACACACGTTTCTCTGGTGCAACGCTACAATATTCTATGTTCTTGCATACACAACACCTATTACACATCTATTACACCTTTATTACACAATAATAAACCCCATATTCACTATAATAGAAGATTCACACACACACACACACACACACACACACACACACACACACACTCCAGATGAAAACTAAAGAGATGCAAAAAAGCTTATAAACAAAACACACCCGTCCACGACCTGTGTGTCACATCAGAACATGAAGAGAAAGAGAAAGAGAAAGAGACAGAGACAGAGACAGAGACAGAGACAGAGAAAGAGGAAGAGACAGAGACAGAGACAGAGACAGAGGAAGAGACAGAGAAAGAGACAGAGAAAGAGACAGAGAAAGGGGAAGAGAAAGAGACAGAGGAAGAGACAGAGACAGAGAAAGAGGAAGAGGAAGAGAAAGAGACAGAGAAAGGGGAAGAGAAAGAGACAGAGAAAGAGACAGAGACAGAGACAGAGGAAGAGGAAGAGACAGAGAAAGAGAAAGAGAAAGAGACAGAGAAAGAGAGAGAGAAAGAGGAAAGGAAACAAAAAAACAAAGGAAAGGAAAAGAGGGCGAGAAAGAAAAGAAAGGAAAGGATAGAAAGGATAGAAAGGACAGGAAAAGAGGACAGAAGAGACAAGAGGCTGGAGGAAGAACAGAAGAAAAGGACGGTGTATTTAGAGGTAAATTCCTGTGAAATTCTTCACTGAAATGAAAATGGGATATTCACATGGTTTTATTCTTCTTTTACCAGAAATGCTCCAGGAAAACGAGTGAAGTGCTGTTAAACAGACGAATGAAGAAATAGGAAAAGGAAAAGAGAAGAAGAAAGGCATGATGTTTCTAGAGTGGAGATGAAATCGTCCTTTCGGTGAGCAGCCTGGTGGTTTTTGCTTCAACAAAAGGGAAACGCCGGGAGTTTTGTGTCGGAGATGAAGTGATAGTGTTGGTAATGATGGAGTGATTTATTGCAGATAAACGACAGTAAAGGAAAGAAAAAAAAACAACAGTGAAAACGACTGACCAATTTCAAACGGCTTCCAAGACACCGGAGCCGAACAGCATCAGATTACGACACCGGTGGGCTTCCAGTATTTTAAACCCCCACCAAACACACACACACACACACACACACACACACACACACACACACACACACACACACACACACACACACACACACACACACACATCGCTTTCTTGGCGAACAGATGGAAAGAACCCTTATTGGTGTGTTACTTCGTGAAAGCTTCTAACCCTCAAAGAGACAGGTCACACCTCCTGTCTTTCACACACACACACACACACACACACACACACACACACACACACACACACACACACACACACACACAGACTATCAGCTCCGTTGCCTCAGCACCTTCACTACAGCGATGCCGATCGGTCTCAGACGGACAGGTGCGCGGCGTTCCCGAACGAGCTCACACTTTTCCTGCAGCGCGCGGGCGCACACACACACACACACACACACACACACACACATACACACTCACAGACACTCACACACACACACCAGGTGGAAACAAAAGAGATGCAGCCCCAAAAGTAAGCTTATAACCAAACACACAATCAGTCCATGATCAGAGTGTTACATCAGAACATGAAGAGAAAGAGGGGAAGGAGAAGAGAAGAGAAAGAGAGGGAAGAGAAGAGAAGAGAAGAGGAAAAAGAAAAAGGAATGGAAGGGAAAGGAAAGGAAAGGAAAAAGGAAGAGTAGAGAAAAAAGGTAAAGGACAGAACAGTGGATGGGGCAAGAAAGAAAAGAAAAGGAAAGAAAAGAGTAGTAAAGAAAAGAAAGCGAGAGAATGATGGCCTTCCTGGTCATAGTTTAGGACAAAACCAGCACACACACACACACACACACACACACACACACACACACACACACACACACACACACAAATAAACAATGCGCACACTCTCTCTCTCGCTCTTTCTCTCCACTCCCACCCCTAACCCCTCCCTCCTTCTCTAAATCCCACCATCCTGCCAGCTCCTCATTTGCATGTGCTGCTTTTAGGGGCGTTTTTTTTTTTTTTTTGCCAAAAAGTTGGCAGCGCTCCCCGATTTTTTTTTCTTCTCCCCACCACAATGCCGGCGTTTGGGAATTGCGGGCGGAATGAAGCCGATCCAATCTCCCGACTGCGACATGAATTTTCATTAATTACAACCTTGTCAGCAAAAGCATTATCGAAGCTGAATATGAAAATGCTAATGAGCGCTCATTTGCATATTTCGCTTTGTCGGAATGTCATTAATTATTACGTTTTATGATGATGAATGCAGCTGTCGATGCTCTCCGAAGCGTAATTAGCCATCAGAACGCGCCGATCCGATCGGGCCGGGGCGAAAAAAGAAAACCTAAAAAAACAACAACAACAAAAAGAGGGGGGGGGGGCAAAAGTAAATGCGCCCCCAGACCACTACACCCCCCTCACACCATTTCTCTGTATGTCTCTCGTCCGGCTGGGCCGGGACCTCAGCGGACAACTCTCTTCTTGGGGGGACAAAAAAAAAATTCCCGGCTTAATTAATGCCGAGCTTAATTACTCCAGCATGATGTCAGCAGCTTTAATTAAGTATTGGCTCCGTTACAGGAAAACTCCTGGCTGCATTAAAAGTCATTACGGAGATTCGTGCCAAAACCCTTCACTAGGATTTGTGTTCCTCGTTAAAAAAAAGAAAGGGGGGGGGAGAAAAAGCCGGACGTGGGGGGGAGGAACGACACCTGAACGGGGCTCGAGTCGAGGCTCCGGCCTGCCTCGCCTCTTCCTTTCCCCCCGTGTAACCCTGTAAAAATAGAAAAACAGCAGAGGAAAAAAAAAAGGAGCGAAAATACAGTTCATCTGCCTTCAGCCGCTGGGAACAGTGTTTATAAGTAAAAAAGAAAAACAGGAGAAGGCAGATGGGCCCATTACACATGACCAAACCAATCAATCAGCGCTGAAGGGCCCAGGTGCAGCCCAGCCGCGCAACAACGCGCCATTTCACAGTCTGTCACACACACACACACACACACACACGGGCGAGCGGTCCTACATGAGCAACCCGGCGCTGCTCCCATGAGGGCTCATCTGCTTCACAAACACACACACACACACATACACACACAAGTGGGCACGGGGCACGTGGGCGACCCGGCTACATGCTAGCGTGCTAAAACTTTTGCCCGATGGGCGCTGGGCCTGAAAAACCATCATTGAAAATGAATGAAATCAATGAAAATCTCATTTCAAACCCTGGAAACATACATTTCATTGATGTTTGTGCTTTTTTCTTTTCTTTTTTTTTTGATTTCAGGTGGACAAGGGCATAATTTCAGGATGAAACGGAAATATTTTTTCATTTTTGCCTTTTAAAAATGTGCAAATTTCGCCAAAATCTAAATCGCGCAGCAAAATGTCATCCAACAACGTGGGGCTGCGAAGCGCTTGAGTGGCTGGAGTGTCCGATTTTGATTTCTTTCATTTTCCTATTCATTAATCTAGATGCACGCTTCAAACGCCAAGCACATCTCCTTAGCTACCAAAAACATGCCCTTATATGGAAGTGCAGGGCTGTGTGGCACTTAAGGTCTTGCGCAAAGTACAATTAACGATAACGTTTAGTTTCAAATGAATACATTTGATCGCTGGGGGGTTTCAAACACTCACAAAAAAAAAAAAAAGAAAGAAAAGTGCAACTTTATTGTGTGCGAATCGATTTAATATTAAAAAATGCTCTTTTTTCTTCGATTTTCTTGGTGAATTTTGATTGATTTTATACAAATAATGGAATATATGTAAGTTCCAAAGGTTCAGACCAGGTTCAGTCCATTTGGGGCGGGGCTTCTCAGTCAACTTTATCAATTCAATTTAGATCAGTGGTTGATTGAGAGACGAGGGGGTGAAGACTTTTTCACACGGGTGAGTCAGGTTGTCTTTTTTTATGGAAACAGTTTAGCTATAAATACAAACCAGTAAGGAGGCAAATATTTTTCACACCGCCACAGACACACGGGCTTTCTGTCCGAGCCAAGAGAAACCTTTATTCCTATTTGTGATGTAATAAAATAAATAAATAAATGATTAAAAAAATTATTAATGAATTACATTTATCAATAAATTAAGTTAATTCACATAAAATAAAGACACAAGATTTAGTTCTGATAATGACAAGCTATCATGAGCCGGTCAACCAATCAGGCGCCTGATTATTTGTTTATTAGAATAAATAATAAATCATTTCTGCCAATCACTGCTTGAAGGAACTTTCAGCCCCTAAAATAAAGTGTGTGTGTGTGCGTGTGTGTGTGTGTGTGTGTGTGTGTGTGTCCGTCCTGTGGTTGAGAAGGGCTCATGTGCAGCTCAGAGTTGCCTGACATCTTCATCACACACACACACACACACACACACACACACACACACACACACACACACACACACACACACACACGGCCTTCTCTTTCTCTACATGGCTGCCCATGTGCCTCAACATTCTGGATTGTACACACGCACGCACACACACACACGCACATGCGTGCACATGCTTGCACACACATGCACACACACACACGCGCAAACACCTATCCATCACTTGCCCCCCTCTTGACCCCCCTTCTCCAAATCTTTCAATCTCCTACATCTCTCTCCAGCTCCAATCTCCCTCTCTTTTTCTATCCCTCTCTCCATCTACCGCTCTGTTTCTCCTCCTCCCCCCATTCCGTCCCGCTTCCCCCTTGTCCATCTCTTCTCTTTCTCTCCTCTGAAATCTCCCGTTCTTTAAATCATTTTATTTTGTCCAAATAAAGAAGTCTGCACTAAACTGAATCACACACACGTCCCACGTCTCGCCACAGGATGACCCGTCCGGGACAAAGTGTCTGAGGCTAAAAATGGAAAAAAACTTTCGGCGTGTTCTTAATCGACACGCCGTTAAATAATTCAACACGTACGCAGTGTGCTCATCAGGAGATAAAAATCATGAAATAATGATTGTGTGTGTGTGTGTGTGTGTGTGTGTTTGTGTGTTCACTGTTGTCCCACTTTCTGCACTCTGCAGCTCAGTTTGGCCGCAGGCTGGAAGGTGTGGCCCAACCAGGCAGCTGACCAATCCAAAACTCTCACTCTGTGAGACAACCAATCAGAGGTTCTTTTCAAGCAGCAGACCAATCAGAGGTCATCCTCTAGACAGGCCACCAATTAGAAGCTCATTCTCCAGCAGGAGACCATTCGGATACTCTTTTTCAAGCAGCGGACCAATCAGATGACCGCTTCCACACAGCCTACCAATCAGGAGGTCTTTTGCAGGTAGGAGGCTCAACTAAACTTAACTAATCGCCTTCCAGTCAAAGGCCCTCCACTGGTCAGCTGATCAATCAGACCAACCAATCGCGCACAGCCTCCCTCCGAGGCAACTGACCAATCAGACACTTTCTTCTAGACAGCCATCTGATCTGACACTGCCATCTGGGCAGGCGACCAATTAGACAATCACTACCAGGCAATTGACCAACCGTGTTCTCTCCCAGGCTAAGTAGTGGGGCCCCCTCTCTTCTGGGCAGCTGACCAATGAAGCGTTCCATTGAAGCCGCCAATCAAGCCGCCAATCAAGTGCTCTCTACCAGGCAGCCAGCCAATCAAACCCTCTCTACCAGGCAGCAAGCCAATCAAATGCTTTCTCCCATGGCCCTTTCCTGTGTAAATGACCAATCAAAAAGTCTCCACTGGGCACCAGAACTTCGCTGCCAGAGGACCCACCAATCACACGCTCTCTCTCCCTGGCAGCCAACCAATCACACGCCCTCCTTACATATACTCTCTCCGTGGCAACCCATCAAAAGTTGGCGTCTGTCTCTAAAGCCATCAATCAAGCAGTCTGTGCTGGACAGCTGACCAATCAGACAATTCCTCACACACTGTCTCTCAGACTGTCTCCCAGAGCGTCTGCAGAATTCCAGCCCGCGTTCCAGATTCCTAGGCAGACAAGAGCACGGAATTCACACGGCCCACACACACACACACACACACACACCCACACAGACACACACACACACACGCACGCACACGCGCACACACACACACGCACACGCGCACACACACACACGCACGCACACACACGCATGCGCACGCATGCACGCACACACACACACACGCACACACACACGCATGCACACACAGTGGCAGGACTGAGCTTGTGATGGGACAAGAAAAAATAAGGACCTGAAAGGACACTTTCTGAAAGAGAGGAAAGTGAAGGAGTGACCTTGGAATGACCTGTTTAAAGGGCAAATACGACCCAAAGTCTTCCTGCTTTTTTGCTTTGGGGTAGAAATATCTGAGTCCTGCATAACAACGTTTTCACAGCTTTAACCTTCATCGCTCGCTCCCTGGACTGATTCCTGAATGAGGTGCAACGCAGCCAATCAGAACGCAGCTCGTTTACACGTCTTGGCCTTAAAGGCACAGTGACCACTGTTTACTCAATTCCAATGGATCATGATTGGAATTTTAAAAATGCATTATTATAGTGTTCTTTAAAAAATAGTAATACAAATAAAATCAATAAATATAGCAAAAATCTAAATTAATACAAGGAATCATTGTCTGCACTTGTTGCCTTGTCTTGTGTCTCATGTCGTGTCTGACGCTGTCTTGTGTGTGGCACCAGGCTGAAATGATAATAAAATCCTACTTGACTTGATCAACTCGTGTCAAATACAAATAATAGATGCACATGATTAAATAATTGAATCCCTTTATATAATTGTTGCATTTTTTTCAAAAAGAAAATTTTATGGATGGGCGCACACACACACACACACACACACACACACACACACACACACACACACACACACACACACACACTCATTCTCTATGAGTAAATATTCCAAAGGAGTCATCTACAATGCCTTCACACACACACACACACACACACACCGATGGTCAATTTACACCTGAAGGCTGCCCGCTGAGAGGCTGCCCCATCGCCATGCCAACGCACCCAATTGAGACTGTTGCCCAGAACGCTGACCTTCACCCCTCTTTCACCTCCCCCATATTCATCCCTCATTCTCTCCCCTTCTCTCTATCTGTTCATCTCTCTCTCGGGTGCTGGGTGTTGGGACCCTGAGGTCGCCACGGTAACTGCGTCCTGTCCCGTGCCTGCAGCGCAGCGGAGTCGGAAGGAGAGCATGTGTTAATCAGGTCGGTGGAGGTGAAGAACTGGGTGAATGTGTGTGTTTGTGTGTGTGTGTGGGGGGGGGGGGGGGGGGCATGCCAACAGCATCCATCTGGGCCAGCTGTGTGTGTGAGACAGTTTAAAATAAAACACAATAAAAAATAATATTCATGAATAACTAAAGAATAAACGGATTTAAGTGTTATTTTAAATGTAGATCATTCCCGTGTAAGATGTGAAAAGTGAAATTTAATCCATATAAATAAATAAATAAAATAACGTATAGCTTTCTAAACACCGGGCTGTGGAGGAATTGAATAACTAAATCAAATTATTAAAAACGATGAACACATTTGGGCAAAACTGGCGATGAATCTTCGCAATATTTACAAAATTACATTAAATTGAGTTTTTTCAGCATAAAATATAGATTTTATATTATCTATTTACTTTTTTTTTCCAATTATGATTAAATAAAATACGACAAAAAAGGAACCGCTTGTTATTTAAAATTTATATTCAATAAATAAAAAACAAATAAATAAATAAATAAGGAGCTTGTGCGGTGTAGCTTGAAATATATGTGTGTGTGTGTGTGTGTGTGTGTGTGTGTGTGTGTGTGTGTGTACCAAAAATTGGCTGGACATTTTCTCTCGGTCGTCAGCAGGCATCGTGAAAACAGGAGTGTGTGTTTGTTCACCAAAAAAAAAAATAAATAAAATGCTCAAAGAAAAACTTTTTGCCATTTTCTTTTCTATTTTTTTTCTTGGTTCTTTCTGCATCATTTAAAAAAAATCAGCAAATAAATTGTGGGGCCGATTGTCGGGAGGTCAGCAGAAAACACGCAGGAAAAAAAAAACAAAAAAAAAACTTCCCCGACAGGCAGAAAAAAATTCCTGCATCCGGAGAAGAGCCTGTGCTGATCTAACAGGAAACAGCAGAGAGGGGCTTCTGTAGACACACACTTCTCTGCGTGCGTGCACGTGTGTGTGTGTGTGTGTGTGTGTGTCTCGTCTGCCAACGTCTGACAGTAAAGAAGCACTGTGTTAGTCGGCCTGCACCTGCTTGGCTCCCTGACTAGACTTATTCTAAACACACACACACACACACACACACACACACACACTCACATGCACGCTCCTACACAGGAATCATCAATCTGCACACCCACACAAACACAAAAATACACCAAAAAACAAATCAAACACACACTCACACACTGTGCTGTAAGATGGATCTATTTTCCTTCCCTTTACTCCAAAATTCAGCTCCTCCATGGCAACCGCCTCCTCTCCCCCGCGGTGACACAACACATGGCCCTGTGTAAAAGTGGAAAACTGGTCCAGGATGGGCGCTTACTAGTTACTTGTGGTTACCATCCCACTCTGGCCTGGACACACAGCTGTGCCCGGTTTGGAATCCCTGGTTTTTGTGATATCACAAAAGAAAATTAAGGCATTATCATTACATTCAGCAGATAGCGGTTTAGCCCCGCCCACTCAGGCTGAAGGTTAACAGAGGGGTTTCAGCAATGTAGGATGGCCAATCAGAACAGAGGTGATGTACATATATGAAAAGGTGCGAGAGAGAGGAGCAACAAGGTGTTTCCAATAAAGTGGCCACGCATCGTGCGTGTTTCCAATAAAGGGGCCACGCACGGTGCGTGTTTCCAATAAAGTGGCCGCGCATGGTGCGTGTTTCCAATAAAGTGGCCACTCAGTGGCGACCAGTGCGGGTGTTTCCAATAAAGTGGCCGCTCTGTGGAAGATCAAAGTGGGTCCTGTGGGACAAACGTGTCTTCACAAAAGTTGCCATCACCTAGCAACCAAGCAAACAGACAGATGTTCAGGACCCTTTGTAGCTCTGACTCCTCAGATGAATGTGAAACACACACATGCAGGCTTCTTGTGTGTGTTCATGCACTGAAACACTTTCCTTCCTGAACAAGTAGAGAAATGAATCACAGAATCTCACACACACACTTCATGATTTATCATTTGAGAACTTACCACAATGCAGTAAAAGAGAGAAAGAGAGAGAGAATAGAAGGAAAAAACAGATATTTAGAAGATAAACAAAGAAATACAGAGAGCAGAGCGAGAGAGAGAGAGAGAGCGAGAGAGAGAAAGAGAAAGAGAAAGAGAAAGAGAGAACAGCCCAGGGCTCTATATTACATTTTTTATGGCTTAAGTCAAGCTTAATTAGTCTCAGGCTTTCGTGTCGCAGGCTGATAATCTGTGTCACTGGCCATTTGCTCAGTGTGGCACACACGGCCGATGGCACAGTGTGGCATTGTGGGTAACCGAGCAGAGAGAGAGAGTGAGAGAGTGAGTGAGAGAGAGAGAGATGTGGAGGTATGACAAGTGACCTGGCGTTTTAAGCTGCCTGTGCATTTGAGTGAATAATACCCACAAAGCACTGACAGACTGTGTGTGTGTGTGTGTGTGTGTGTGTGTGTGTGTGTGTGTGTGTGTGGTGTGTGTGCACACGCATCTCAGACCAACAGTGTGAAAAACCCATGAAGCTGCACCGTCTCTTTGCTGGACCAAGGTAATCATGAAAAAGGACGATGGACGGTGTGAATGGGTGGAGCTAAACTGCTGCGGACGGCAGTTATTAAAGTAACATGGAAGTGCACTGATTTGTGACACCACAAAGTCAAACTCCACAAACTCTCAGCTGAGACCACCACAGTCTGGACAGACTCTGGTAAGCATGTCCACCACAAAGACATTATCAGAGCTGTGTGTCCTCAACCAGGGTCACAAGAGAGCAAATCCCCACAGAATGAAAAATGGAAACCCCTTGGACAGAACGCCGGTCGGTCACAGGAAAGATGCAGTCACCCCTATGAGAAGACGAGCGTCTCCAGTCCACCTGCCTCTCCTTGGATTGAGAGATGAACCGGAGCAGCCGCAAAAGGTTTCCACCTGGGAATCGAACCCACAACCTCCTGGGAACCCATTGATTCGTTCAGAGGCGGAGTCAAAAAAGAATTAAGCCCGGTTCTTACCTGCCAGTCTGGAGTTGATGTAGGGTGGAGAGATGCTGTCGTGCGACCCGAGGTCCCGGTTGGCCATGTGATACTGAGATCCGTCCACGTAACTCTGCAGGGATCAAAGGTCAGAGATGAGGCAGTGTAATATATCATATACACACACTGTTCTTTTTTCCTAATTTTCCCATAATCCAGTGCAAGGAGCAGGAGTCCAGAATGTAAATCCAGGTATGGACCAACCAAACCAAAGCCTGCTTTCTGGAGAATAAAGTCTGGGCGTCAGGCAATGTCAGGGAAGGCCCCCTTTGGAAGTCTGCTACCATTCTCGATCAGGTAAAACAAAACCACCAGCATGTCATTGACAGACACACATCAATGCATGGATCCTTCAAAACCTCTGAAGATGCTGCAGGGATCTGCGCCACCCAAAGCTCCTGTAAACTGCAAGGTTGGACCTCCAGGGATTGGACCAGCACATCCCACAGATGTTCTTCTGCAAGGTGTCCAACTCCAGTCTGGGGGGGGGATGGGGGTCCAGCACAGTTTGGTGAGTCCCCTCCTTAAACACCTCAGAGGGAAAATCCCAGATTTTGCAGGACACCAGCCCTCCAGGCCTGCAGTTCAACACCCCTGCTCTAATGCATCTTGGGAATTTAGAGGCAACCCCTTGAACTCTTTGCCATGTTCCTTGAATTGTTCTTCATGACATTATCCTGCTGTAAGAGGGGATAATGTTGATTATGAAGGGCTCTAGATACTCAAGTCTCAAAGTAGCATCGACATGAATGCCAGCTGATGACATGCTGGGTTCCCAGAGAGCATCCTGGTGTCATTCCATCTCTAGGCAAACATCAACTCCAGGAATGGACTGTCAAGGTTTCACCCCTTGACAGATGACACTGTCAATGGTTGATGTATCTCTAAAAATACAGGTGAATGTTTAGATCTGTTCCCTCAACAAACGTTTTTACATGATCCCAATGGAAACATCTACCATGGGATTTAGAGAAGACCTTCTATTGGCTTTGATCCTAATGAGGATCAGTATATCTGTTTGGAGCCAACAGGACTCCATGGGATTCAACAGGTCTCAATGGGACCAAAGGGCATGATCACTCATGATCACTCATAGACGAGCTTTCTTGCCGTTTCTTGAAGCCATCAGGAATAGTTCTCCAGGCTTCTTGAAGGACATTCGAATGCTGATTGCCTTCCAATCCCTGTGGAGATGATCCCACACTGCTTCTGAAAATGTTCAGGTACTGGAACTGCACTGCAAATGAGAAACACTTTGTCCTCCAAGCCTGGAGAACTGTTCCTCAACCACACGTTAAAAAGTACACACGTTCCTCAACCACACGTTAAAAAGTCTGACTCTCTGGAAGCAACATATGAAGAAATGAGGGGCTCAAGACTTTTGCACAGCACTGGTGAAGCTCGTCAGTGAAGAGGAGGGTAATGAGTTCGCCCCTCGGGGCTCGTCAGTGTCGCGAGACTCCATTAGCATCCGAGCTGCCCGCCTTGCCCGGATGAGACGGGCGTGGAAAGTGCTTGGGTCGGCAAGTCCTTCACCTCACATCTCTGATTTCTGCTGATGGCAGACGTGCCGTTTACCTCACGCGACCCTATCAGCATGACCCTTGACCTCCTTGGACAAGCGCGTCAACAGAGGGGACGATTAAAGCTCAGACGCAAAAGGAAAAGGCAGTGGAGTCTGGGATCTACTCAGTGAAGGACGTTAGACACATCTGACCACGTCCAGCAGGACACTAAGAGATATTTTACACCCAAACTTTAATGATACATGAACAGAAGGACAGACTGCAGCAAGAGAAGTGAGACCAACAGACAGAATAGACAGACAGATCGATAATGAAAAGGCAAGGCAGCCAGACAGACAGTCAGAAAAGCAGGCAGACAGGTAGGCAGACAGACAAAGACACGTGCAAGAGGCACAAGACTGACTGATAGATGCCCCAAACGAGTGACAAACTAATGAAAGGCAAGGCAGCCAGACAGGTAGACAGATAGATTTACAGACAGGCAATGAGAGAGAGAGAGAGAGAGAGAGAGAGAGAGAGAGAGAGAGACAGATGGGCAGACATAAAGGTATACAGACAGGGACAGGTTAATAGACAGACAGACAGATAGACAGGTAAACAGTCAGACAACCAAAGAGAAACAGGCAAACAGATAGACAGAGACAGATAGGAAGACCAGACAGACAAGTAGACAGAGAGAGAGAGAGAGAGAGAGAGAGAGAGAGAGAGAGAAAGAGAGAGAGAGAGGTGCAAACAGATAGACAAGCAGAGACAAAAGACAGAAAGACAGGTCAACATACAAAGATAGACAGGTGAACATTTGGACAGGTAGATAGAGAAGTAAATAAACAAAGAGACAGATAGATAGACATACAAACAGACAGTGAGAGAAAGAGAGCGAGAGAGAGACAGAGAGAGAGAGACAGAGAGAGAGACAGAGAGAGAGATAGAAACAGGGAGCGAGAGAAAACTTGTCCGACCAACAAACAGACATAGAGAAAGAGAGAAATAGTTAACAGGTTAACAGACATATAAGCCGAGACAGAAGACAGACAGGCAGAGAGACAGGTGAGAGGTAAGCAGACAGAGAGAGACAGACAGACAGGTAAATAAACAAATAAAAGACAGACAGGTGAACAGACTGAGACTAAGATGGGTAAACAGATGGGAAGACAGACAGACAGACAGACAGACAGACAGACAGACGAGCAGGAAGGCGTTACCTTTGCCATGCGTGTGCCGTTGCCCCAGGCCGCTGAGCTCACTCTGTCCTCCACAGCTGCAGGAGAAACACACACACACACACACACTCACATTAGAGCAACGCTCAACAAATCCATACATTTGTTCGTATATATTATGTTAAAATGTTCAGTGCAGCACTAATCCCTCAGACTGCAGCCGTTCGTGATTTACAGCGGCAGCATGAACCATTTCATCTTTTTAATTAACGCACCATTCCCTCTTTTCTCCTCTCTCAACAATCCTTAATGGATAAATTCTTTAATGAACCTCTCCTTTTTTTTTTCTTGAAGGCAAATTATGCAGCATAGGGCCATTGTTTTGAAGAACCGAACATGCAGAACCGTACAATGAGTTCTCCATCAGAGGCCTTTGGTTCTTTTGTCCGTTCAACGGGAAAATAAAAACGCGGGGACGTATGGATCCATTGTCAGAGACCCGCTAATAGACTGAACAGAGACGTCCAGCAATTCAACGACTCCGCGGGAAAAAGTGGACAATTATGAAATCCTCGCTGCTGGGATGACACTTTCCCCTCCATAATTCATTATTTACAGTTCTGCTGGTTTGATGGTAGTGAGACCAGCTATGTTACACGGGTAGATGAAGAGACTGACGATGGAACTTTGGAAGGGTGGACAGCATTAGGAGCAAGTACACTGGAGGGACAGCTCAGGTTGGACATTTGGAGACAAAGTCAGAGGAGTGAGACTGCATTTGTTTGGACATGTCCAAAGGAGAGACGAGGAGTCTATCAGGAGCAGGATGTTGTGGACGGAGCTGACAGTGAAGAAGAGAAGAGGAAGGACAAAGCGGAGGACTATGGATGTGGAGAGAAAGGACACGCAGGAGTTCGGTGAAAGAGGAAAACGCAGAGGACAGGAAGACATGGAGACGGATGATCTGCTGATGATGTGGGTATGGGTCGGTTCTTGGAAATGCAGATAGAAGGTTTGGTTATGGGTCCGGTTTTGAAGATACGGATACGGGTCAATCCGTTGGGTCGGGACCTCTAGTCATATCCCAGGAACGACCAATCAACAAAACCGAATCTGGGCCACTTTTCCTGCGCTTTACATCCCATTGAGATACAAGGATTTCCACCAATCCAATTCCACCAATGCTGGATAAATTCCCGAAACGGATGGCACTCAAGGAAATTCACATACGAAAAATTCCCACCCTTCCCATTACATCTGGCCAGCCGCCGGAGCCGCACAGCGATAAATTCACTATTTTTCCATCCGCTCAGCCCTCGTCTCGTTTGTCTCGTGCAGAAGGGGGGGAGAGATGGGAGCTGAGAGGGACAGACGAGTTCGCCAAGCTCATCTCCTTCCTCTCATCACTCCATCCCTGGGAGGACAGAAGGGTAGGAGGAAGGGAATAAAGATCGAATTGAGCCGAGGTGAGGGGTTGAGGAAATTCAATCACAGGCCGAATTGAAGGGATATTTATACATGTATATATTTATATGTATATATTTATTTAGATTTAGATTTATATTAATATGTTTGCAGGAAGCCTGACCTACCAGATAGCAAGAAAATAGCTCGCCACCCCCCTCCACACACACACACACACACACACACACACACACACACACACACACGCACACACACGAGTTGTATTACTACACATTTAGGCCTGATGTTTAAATGGAACTCGTTGTAGTTGTTTCTCCTGTAGGAAGAATTCTGGGCCATAAAGCGAACAATAAAAGTTCATAATTAAAAGTTTTATAAAAATAAAAGTCAAGTATTTCGTGCTTCCTGAACGTCACTGAGCCTCGAACCCACAACCGTCCAATGCTGGAGGCTAGTCTTTAAGAACTAGACCACCACTGCACAGAGAGCGAGAGAGCGAGGGAGAGAGGGAGGGAGGGAGGGAGAGAAAGGGAGAGAGAGAGAGAGAGAGAGAGAGAGGGAGAGACAGAGAAATGGAGAGAGAGAGAGAGAGAGAGAGAGAGAGAGAGAGAGAGAGAGAGAGAGAGAGAGAGAGAGAGAGAGAGAGAGAGAGAGAGGAAGAGAGAGAGAGAGAGGAGAGAAAAGGAGAGAGAGAGAGAGAGAGAGAGAGAGAGACAGAGAGAAATGGAGAGAGAGAGAGAGAGAGAGGAGAGAGAGAGAGAGAGAGAGAGAGAGAGAGGGAGAGAAGTGGTGAGAAGAGACAGAGAAATGGAGAGAGAGAGAGAGAGAGAGAGAGAGAGAAAGGGAGAGAGAGAGAGAGACAGAGAGAGAGAGAGAGAGACAGAGAAATGGAGAGAGAGAGAGAGAGAGAGAGAGAGAGAGAGAGAGAGTGGTAGAGGGAGAGAGAGAGAGAGAGAGAGAGAGGGGAAGAGGTAGAAAGAGGAGAGAGAGAGGTAGAAGGAGGAAAACAGAAAGGGGAGAGAGAGAGTGAAGAAGAGGTGGGAAAACGGAGGAAAGAGAGAGAGGTGGAGAGAAAGGGGGGATAGATGGAGAAAGGAAAGCATGTAGAGAGAAAGAGAGAGAGGGGAGGGAGGAGAGGAGAGAGAGAGGAATTGGAGAGAGAGAAGAGGAGTGCTGGAGAGAGAGAGAGAGAGAGGAGAGGTAGAGAGGAGAGAGAGAGAGAGAGAGAGAGAGAGAGGGGAGGGAGAGAAAGGGGAGTGGAAAAGAGAGCAAGAGGTAGTGAAAGAGGTGGGGAGAGAGAGAGAATTATAGAGAGAGAGAGGGGTATTTAGAGAGAGAGAGAGAGAGAGAGAGAGAGAGAGAGAGAGAGAGGGGGGGGGGGTTGGGTGGTAAGACTGTTCAGTGCTTTACTGAGTTGAGTGCCTTGTTTAAAGTGAGAGCAGCGTGTGTGTGTGTGTGTGTGTGTGTGTGTGTGTGTGTGTGTGTGTGTGTGTGTACTGGACCTGCTCTCTGTAGTCTCTGTCAGAAGGTAATGAGACCACAGTGACAATGGTGTGTCTCTGCGTAGATAAGAAAATGCGGGTTGACATGGCTGAGAGACAGTATGTGCACTTATCTCTGCTGTCAGAGAAAAAACAGACATGGCCTATTTATACACACACACACACACACACACACACACACACACACACACACACACACACACTCACACACACCTCTGTCATCTCTCTATAGATCTACATACTTTTTCTTCTGTCTCTCTATATTTATAGACTTTTTGTGGATTTTTCGTCATTTTCTTTCGTTTCCTTTTCTTCTCAACGCTGCTCTTTCTCCTCCCTCTCTCTCTCTCTTCTTCTGTTTTTCTTTAGGCTCTCTTTTCTTGCTTCATCTCTCTCTTTCTACTTTATCTCTTTTTCTGGCTTCATCCCTCTCTCTCCTTCTGTTTTTCTTTTAGCTCTCTTTCTTCTGGCATCATTTCTCTAGTTCTCACTTTCCTTCTTCAGACTTCCTCCCTCTCTCTCTCTCTCTCCCTCTCTCTCTCCCCCTCTCTCCCCCTCTCTCTCTCCCTCTCTCACCCTCTTTCACTTTCTCCTTCTCTCCCCATCTCTCTCTCTCTCTCCCTCTCTGTCTTTTTCCTGCATCATCCCTGTCTTACTTGCCCTACACAATTTTTCCCCCTCACTTTTTATCTTTCTCTTTTTTCCTTTCTCTCAGGTGAGACAAGGGAGAAAGACATGAAAGAGGATGAAAATAGACACATTCTTTCTGAATAAAGTAACGTGCAAAGATGAAGGGCAGATGGGAGTGTCTGAAAGAGGAATGCTCAACTAACAACCTCTGCTTGGATGCTTGTGAAAAAAATATAATAAAATAATAAAAGAAAGTGACAGAAAGAAAAAAATTGAAAGAACCAAAAAGAAACAAAAAGAAAATGAAGAGGAATGACAGCCACCAGGAGAGAAGAAAAATACAATACTTTTCTTTGATTGTCTTCTCTCTCTCTCCCTCTCTCTCTCACCCTCTTTCACTCTCTCCCCCTCTCTCTTTCTCCCTCTTCATCTCTCTCCTCTCCATCTCTCTCCTCACCCTCTTCCTCCTGTCCACTCTCTCTCTCTCTCTCACCACTCTTTCCGCTCTCTCTCTCTCTCTCTCTCTCGCTCCCTCTCTCTCTCTCTGTCTCTCTCTATGAGACCAGCCATGAAAGCTCACACACACACACACACACACACACACACACACACACACACACACACACACACACACACACACTTTGTCTTGTTGCCCTTTAATAAAAGTGTGTCTCACAAATCCAGCTAGTTGCTGCCAGTGACGGTGGGCAGGTAGGGGTTGCAGAGCACCTGTCCATGTCCACACACACAAACACACACACACACACACACACACTCCAAACACTTTTCAGCTCTACTTTTCCTAACGACCCATAATCCTCACACCCCACACTGCCTAAGCTTCTTTAGCCAGGACAAGCACACACAGACACACACACACTGCTGATGGTGCTGATATATGGTTGTGTTTATGGACTCTACGGGACGTCCCAAGTGATGAAAGGCCAGTGGATGGACTGAGAGCCAGCGAGAGTGTAACTGCTGCTGGCGTGTTAGGTGCGTTCCGATGGACACAGTCTGGCGATGTCGCCGGTTCTGATCGAGCCGTCGTTACCTCCGCTGCTCATCCGCGGGTTCACAAACTTTCAACCTGGACCCAGCAATAATGTCAGGTAGGTAATCACTGGGGTCCTGACTAGAGACCGCCTGAACACATGGGTCCAACTGACACTAGTACACAGACACCAGTCAACTGGGATGATGCTGATGCTTAGGAACAACGTGGACCTGTACAGATAATCGGCCCACACTGTTAACAACATAGGCTCCAACTGGTACCAGTGACGAAGTACTGACAATAGTACTAAGTCAGGCCAGTATACATACACTTAGGTCAACTGGGAACCAATGGTGACACTATAATCCAACTGGGACAAGCATGCCAACTAGCATATTACTTGGGTCCAAGGCAACAAAACACTAGGGTCAGAGCGTGAGACCCGCAGGGACCGGCAGGGTCTTAACGAAAAGTGAAAAGAGGCCAGACTTGGAAACGACAGAAAGGAGAGAGAAAGAGAGGGAGAGAGAGGGAGGAGCGGCTGCAGCTGCACACCTGGGAGTGATCTGGTTGGTGGGAGTTTTGGTCGATATCGTCCAGCCGTGCTGTTTTGCGATACCTCCTGCAAATGACCGTTACACTGACCGCTAAATGCAAGCCATGTGGAAACACAGCCTGTAGTACACGTAATGTGTGTGTGTGTGTGTGTGTGTGTGTGTTCAGGGACTAAGAAGAAAAATTCAGACACATAACATGTCTGCCGGGGTCCGAGGTGGCCGGTGGGGAGCAGGGGGAGGCCGAGCGTGGGCCGGGCTGACTCTAACCAGTTCTGTACATTCATTCCACCGTACCAAATGTCAGCCCCCTGCTCGGGCAGAGCGCCTTACAGTCCCTCCCCTGCTGAAGGTGTGTGTGTGTGTGTGTAGGTGTGTGTGTGTGTTGGGGGGGGGTGTTGGCTCTGCTGTCATTAACAGGTGCTTAAACAAAGACTGTGGATCCCTCCCTACTCTCTCTCTCTCTCTCTCTCTCTCTCCCCGAGAACAGATGTGTGCAGATGTCGGGCAGATTCCTCTAGTGCCGTGATCTGGGTGGCTGGCTGGAGGAAGGCGAGCGGAAGCGAACGAGTGAAATTCCGATACGGGAGGGAGGGGAGGTCAACAAAGAAAGAAAAAAAAGAAAGAGCGAGCTGCAGAGCTGGACGGAGGGAAGGAGAGGGATTTCGAAAGAGTGTCCGCAGCAACAATGTGAAAACTGAACGGAAACATATGGACACACCATGTTGGAAACTGTAGCTTGTCGCATATACTTTGCGTAAAATTGACGAAAGTTTTACGGTAAATTAAACAATGGAAGGCCTAACCTTCAGGTTCATCCTTCTATACGAAAACAACATCAATCCTTTCACCCGCTGACTTCACCAAAAATGCTAGTTCTCGTCTGCTTCTCCCGTCTTTTCCCACTCCGTCTTTCAGCTGTTGCTTGCTTTGGGGGGTTTCTCTTTGCAGTCTCCTCTGCAGGAGGTGACATGCATTTTTGATCGGCATGAGATTGGTGTGGTGTTCGTAGAGTTTAGGAAGTTATTGCCACCACAGTGCGTGTCATCATTTCGTTACTCTGACCTGCTCAGAAACTATGGCACTACCACCACCATGCTTCACAGATGAGCTCGTATGTTTTTCAGTTTGAACCATTATCTCACAACCTTCCAACTCTTTGGTGGGGATTAGCCTGTGTTGCTCATCTCTTTGCTTTTTATCTTTCTTTCCAAGTCTTACTGATGGGGTTTCATCCGGTGTTATGGCTCCACCCTCACCCTCGCCTGTGACCTCCACAAGTAGGTCAGAAGAACAATCATGATGTCATGACTCTCTGTTGCAGGTTTATTTGATCATAAAGTGCTCACAGCAGTGCTCTTTCCATGATAGCCCGGATCTGTACCTGCTGCTCCAGTGTGCTGATGGTTTCCTTCTTTTTCAAATCCCATCTGGATTTGTGCTGGCTTCTTCTGTTGTTACGTGAGAAGCGCTACAATGGATTTTCTCGTTTTTAAGTTTTAGCAATGAATGCAGACTCAACAGGTGGAATCCGAAGATCAGCAGGGAGGAGATACTTTGAAGATACTTTTTTCAAAGATCGAATCTGATGTCGGATGAATGTTCCTTTGTTTGATTTCAAACCAAAATATCTTCAGTGCAAAAAATGAATGAAGTGGCCCTTCCCTTTGTCCCAGTACTTTTGGAAGGGGATTTAGATGGAAGCATCTGTCTGTAAACAAATATACATGTGTTTGTGTGCGTGTGCGCTCGCGTGCATGTTTTCATATATCTTTAAAAACAACACACACCCGCACACACACATGTACACACACACACAAACTAAAGGAACCTTCAGAGTCTGTTGAACTCCATTTACAGTGAGTCTTGCAAGCCTTGTGCAAACCTTTCCCACTCCAAACACACACGCTCGCACAAACACACAAACACAACCGAACCTGCAGTGAGCGCTGAACTGCTGGAGGGAACTAGCAGGAAGAGGTAAGAAGGAGTGTGTGTGGATCGAAGAATGCTGAAAGCAGAGACAGACGCACACACTCACTCACTTGCTTACACACAAACACACAAGTGTCATCACTCTCGCTGATCATTTCCTCCGTCGAATGCTGAGCCTGATCTCGAATCAATGCCCAATCAGCCCAGCAGCTCTTCAGGCTAATCACACACACACACACACACACACACACACACACACACACTCCTACACTTCTCTCTTTCTCTCCCTTTATTTTTTCTCACTTTCTTTCACTCCGGTGGGTTAAAGTCAGGTCTCACTAATCCAGACACTTGCGTTCAGACGTCTGGAACAGTTCTGAGGTGCAGGGCGTGTGTTAGAAAGGGTTCTTGAAGCTAATACTGAAACTTATCAATCAATCAGAAACAAATCAATAAAATGTCCTACAGGTTAACTGCTAGCAGCTGTCCCAGCGTTTGTGTGCGTAAGAGTGTATGTGTGAGTGCTCTGAGCTTTCCACGTTGTGAGAGACATTAATAAGCCTATAAAAAACCCACAGCCCAAAGGCGAGAAGGTCACCCCCCCCAAACACACCACACACACACCTGTGGCATGAAACCACTCCAAAACAAAACAACCCCGCTGCTGAAAAATGGGCTGTTAGAAATCACACACGGCCCCACTTCGACCCAGAACACTGCAGACCACCTCCCCTTTAACACACACATACACACTCCGCTGAGCACCCTTAGCGGCTGTTTCTCGCTGGCAACAGCCGGCCGTTTCTCGCTCGTGCTGGTGACTCAGTGGTTTAGAGTGGACAGGTAGCCGCGATCCGTCCCTGCCAACTGTCCCAGTCTGCCCCAGTCCCTTGAAACACCTGCCTTGGGCTTGCATTCAGTGGCCACGTTGTCGGTAATGCCCACCTCAGCAAGCTTCACCCTAGAGTGAAGCCGCAATATCAGAAACGCTTTCATGCATTACAACCAGAAACACCACGCCTGACCTTCGACCGACACTTTATCCAAGTATGAGAGTGGCCCTGTGAAACAGTCGTCCCTGATTAAATCAGACTTTGTGAGCAGAAGGGAAGGAAGGAGAGAGGAATGAGTGCAGAGCGGGAGCCTCGCGCTTCACATGATCCATTTATTAGCGACGTTCCCTCTTCCTGTACGGCTCTCGGGGGACTGGGCCTCATTTCCTTGGCCCGGCATCTGCCACACAGCCAGGGGTCTGGACGTCGACCTGTGACCCTGCCGATCGCCTCCAGTTCCACACACACACACATGCACACATACACACACACCCAAGCAGGGGCCCTGATCTGGTTTCAAATCCGGGAGGGGTTGGAATGAAATTGTGGTCATGTTTCTATATAACAAACCAATGACTTACCAAACCAAGCCAGTGGATCCCATAACGTGAGCACGGTTTCAGGTTAAGAATGGTTTTATTTCACACGTCTCAATTTTTTTCCTCCTGCAGTGGACCTTCCTTTGCTAAACTCATCAGTTCAGACGTTGGTCTTCTCAAGACAACATATTAGTATAACTAGTGTAGTGTCACTATGGAAACGAGTGGTAAACATGGAAACGGGTGCAACTGCGTCATGGAAAATAGTGTAATGTTGCCGTGGAAGCTGGTGCAGTGTCATAACTGGAATGGGTGTAACCTTACCACAATAATGGGTGGGGTATAACCATGGAAATGAGTGCAGTGTAGCCATAGAAATTAATGTATCATTAACATGGAAACATGTGGCGTCACCAAAGAGACGGTTGTTGCTCAAAAAGTGGGTCTCCATAACGACAGAAATGGCTGTAGTGTAACTATGGAAAGAGGTTGTGTAGTTGTCAAAATATATGTAATGTATACATATACCTGTAAATACCTGTAAATAGCAGCAGTATAGCCATGGAGATGAAAGTAAAGCAACCATGGCAACATGCCTTAGTAGAATATAATGTAGCATCACCATGGAAATTGGTGTAGCACAACAAGTGAGTGTAGTGTAAACATGGAAACAGGATGTAGCAAAACCATGCAGCGGTAGGTCTGGCATGACCATGGAAAGGGGTGTTGGCTACCATTGCAAACAAATGTAGAGTAACCATGGAAAAAAATGTAGCGTAACAATGGAGACCTTGGAAAGCATTGGAAATGATTGCAGCTTAAGAATTAAGCCTAACAATATAAACAGGTGCAGAATAGCGATGGCAAGGAATGCAGCGTAAGAATATGGGATGACCCACGCCAGAAAACGAAGGCTGAGTAGCAAATGCTTTTGAGAGACACGTGAGAAATTCGCCTGTACTTGCAAACAGATGTAGCGAAACCATGGAAACAGTCACAGCAGAACCATGGAAACGAATGCAGCCCAACCAAGAAAATGAATGGAGTGTAACCACGGCGACAGATGCTGTGTACACCAGCAATAGATGTAGCAAAACCATGGAATGAATGTCGCCCATCCTTGGAAAGTGGATGCGTGGAACATATCCCAGAAAGGCCTGTAAAGTTAAGATGGGAATCGGCCCGACCATGCGAATGGGTGTAGCGTAACCACGGAAACGGGCTCCAGTTCGGTCATCTGCATTGCAGGCTGCAGGAGTAGGTTTCCCACACAGCTCCGAACTCAGCGAGTGTGTGTGTGTTCGGGGTTGAGATAAATGGCGGATTTAATTGATCGAACCGCGCGCATGCCGCTCCTCACTTCACAGTTCCGCTCGGTCACGGCGAAGCTTTGTGGCACAGTTGAACTTAACGCTAATGCGCCCGGGGACGCTTTCTGTTCTCCCCACGCATGAAAGGAGCGACAGCGAAAGGGAGGGCCAGGGAGCAGGATGTTTCACCTCTCCCCAGGACAGTCTAATGTAAATCCTCATCTTTTGATTGCTGGTGCTGAGCTAATTCATGTCCACTATGAATAATTTTATCCCGGATCTTTATTTCCTAACTATGACTATTCAGAGGGAGTTACACAGGGGAAAAAGCAACAGGTGTTATACTAACTCTAAAGCCCAGCGAGAGAGGGGGAGAGTGAGATAGAGGGGTCAGCGAGCCGAGAGGCCTCCCTGAATAAGATCAAACCGTAATTGAGGTGGAAAAAAAGGGCCTTTTCGTCACGCTTTCCTTTTCCGATAACCTGTAGGGCCTTATCGCGCCGCCTGCGTCTCGAATAAAAGCACAAGGAGAGAGAGAGTAGGTGTTTATCTCTCCCCCCGGGAGGGGGCAAAAAAACAACAATCCCTCTATCTCCTGGGCTCATCTGCAGCAAAGCAACACTGAGCGGAGTGGCAGATGGAGATAAGCGCATGGCGGCGCTGGGGCGGACAGAGATGGCGGATCAGTGCACCTTTCAGCTGGGGGCCGGGATGATTTATGCCCATACGCCCGCCTCTCGGAGACACGGCCGCCCGTGAAATGAGCGCACAGTGGGTGGATCTGTCCAAAGTCGCCGCTAGAAAAATGAACCGTTTTCATTTTCTCAGGTTCGGCGACTTAAGGAGTGGGTATGTGTCGCTCTATAGAAGAGGATCAAAAGGAATAAATGAAAAGTCCCCATGGACAGAGAGCTTTAGCTATAGTGAGCTTAACATGAAATGTCCTCATATAGACACTGAAACCTCTGAATTTTAAACATTACTGGACAAACCTGTTTGATGGAAAGATAGATCTTAATAGATCTTGGTAAGATAGTGATCTTGAGGCTTTTATCTCATTTACACACGACTAGTGAGACCAGCGAGTGTTTGGAAATAAACGGGTTACAATACAATTTCTTAGGCCCAGTGGTGGCTGTGTTTAGGGACTGGGCTCCAGTCGAAAGGTCTGGGATGAATCCTGGACCAGTAGGCTGCCCTGAGGTTCCCCTGAACAAAGTACCGTCCCAGTCACTGCTCCCCGCGCTGCACGTTATGTATGGTTTGAATGCATTTCGTTAGGTTCCACGATAGTCACTTTCACTTTATTCATGTTAGAACTGCAGAGTTAAGTGTTACCATAGCGCTGAGTGCAAGGTCATTTTCCATTTCTTCCTGTCCTCTGCATCTTCCTCTCTAACCACATCCATAAACCTCCTCTTTGTCCTCCCCCTTCTCCTCTTTCCTGGCAGTGCAACATCCTCTTCCTGATATACTCCTCGTTTCTTATCTGGACAAATGCAGTCTCCCCAATAAAACTCATTCTAATCCTGTCCATCCTCGTCCATCCCAGCGCAAGTCTCAGCATCTTTTACTTAACATCTTTTCATTACCGTCTCTGACCCGTATAACATAGCTGGCCTCACTACCATCCTGTCATTCTTGTTGGTACCCATCTGGCACAGATCACTCCTGCGTCACTCATTCCCAACGTACCCTCTCTTTTCTTCCTGCGCCATTGCAGTTCAGAGTGAAAGTGAAGAAAGTGGCGACAGGAGAAAGCGGCACAGCACACATTGAACCACAATGAAAGTACTCTGCATTTTACCGGGGCAGCCATATCCAGCACCAGGAGCACTGTGGGGGCGTTACCTTGCCGAGGTCAAGGCAACCTGTGATCACAGGCTTAAACCCACGACCTTCTGATCCTGGGCCCTAGTCCAACACTGCATGTAGATGAACATGAGACGAAAAAAAGAGTCCCCATAGTGGATGTGATACTGGTGCATTTAAAGGGTTACTGGGTGAAGGAATAGCACTTCTGCACTCGCTGCAACACTGGAGTTCCCCTGTTCTCAAGGTATCAAAGGCAGTGTCTGTTAGGTCCATTCCAAGAGTTCCCCCTTTTATTTATTGACCAATTAGAGATCCCCTACGGGGCATTCCTACAACTTTCATCTCGCTCCTTAAATCACAGTGACTGATCAGGCTTTTTGGGGATGGAAAATAAGCCACATATGACGTTGGGCGCGGCGTCGACTTAATGAGACTGCAAATTCTGCCATCTTAAATCTTGGGCCTGGCTGCCTTTTGTTCTTTCATCATTTTGCAGGTGAACCTGATCCCCTCGGACCATGACCTCGGGCGCCGTTTCGCAGCCCTCAAAAACAAGTTTCGGCATCGACAGCAGAAAAGGAGCGCGGGATTAGTCGTTTTCTCCGGCTTCACATCTCAAATCAGGTTACACCGAGCGACACAGCAAACTAAGCCCTTCTAAGACGTGGCTGCGAAGAAGGCCAGAAGCCTCGTATCTCTACACATCTCCCTGAATTAATGGCGAATGTTCTGCCGGAGTGTACCCGGGTTAACCAAGCTGCTGTCCCGCAGCGCTGCACTTCACGACAAACCCACAGCTCCTAACGGGTCTCTCCCAAAGCCTCTGCGCACCTGTTCCACACCAAAGGAAGTTGTTTCTCTCTCTCTTCTCCGTTCGTTGGTGGTGGTTTCTGATTCTCTGATTCAGACGGCAGATCTGCAGATGGCTGGGTTGTTTTTTTTTTCTTCTCTAAACCAAAGGGAGAGACTACTGGACCTAGTTGCAACTGAGAGTGCCTGCAGAACCTGCAGAAACACCTTCATTTCCACAATCAGTCTCCCAGGTAATGTTCTTGACCTGGCGGTGGCTGTGTCTATCCAGAAAGCAGAGAGTTTATGTCCATTTTTTTATACTTTACTATTCAGAAATCCCATCTCAACAAGTGACTTGCTGGAAGGAAATACTTGGGAGGAAGTCAAGGGTCTTCAAGCATGTTTATATGGTTGACGGTGTGTCAGGGACCCCTCGGCAAGTCTGCTGTCCCAGTTCAGAAGTTTATGTAGAAGTAAAAAGTAAAAATGAGCATCAAGGCGTCTTGAGAGATTAAGGATATTTGAGATATGAGATGTTCTTCACCCTAAAATTCCCCTAAAGGTGGAGACATGGTGACTCAGGGCTACTCGATGAGTGGACATTTTATAAAAACATGGGTACCCTGTTTGAAAAGTCCCAAACCTGTTGCTGGACAAGAACCTGAATTTGAGTGACAAGAGCCTGAGAAACACCAGAAGCACCTTCCAACGTTCAGTCCATCCCGGGGTTTTATTGAGGACAGCGATTACGGTGAAACTGATAGACCCCCTTGGATCCGAGGAAAACTGCTCCCTCTGCCCTTCATTTGTTCCCCTTCTTCTCTCTTTTCTTCTCCTTCTTCTCCCTTTCCATCCCCTTGACCACTCTCTTTCCATTCTTTAGCTTTCCCCCCTTCCTTTTCCCTCTTCTTCATCTTCTCCTTCCTTTCCTTTTTAACTTATAAGCTCTTTCCTTCCACCCCCCTCCTTTTACGCCTTATTTCTAGTCCCATTCTCTTCTCTTTTCCCCTCACCACTCTTCCTTCTCTTCCTCTTGCTCTACATTTTTGCCACCTCTTCCTCCTGTCTACGTCTCCCTCCATCTTTCTTCTTTCCTTTCCTTCCTTGTCATCTACCCTTTCCCTCTTTTCTACTCCGCCTTTTCTCCCATACCCCGATTCACTTTCCTTCCATCATCTTTCTTTCTCTCAGCATTCTCTCCTTTTCTGCTCGTCACATCCCTACACGTCTGCCTGCTCCTCTCTACTTTTACTCTTCATTTTCCATTTCATTCCTTCTTCCTCCATGCTTCCCCCCTTCTCACTTCTCCCTTCCTCTTTTGCGCTATCCCTCGACTTCCTTTCTTTCCTCCTCTCCCTTTTCCTCTCCACCTTTAGCGCTCAGTTGTGAAAAACACGAGGGAACTGGGAACCCCAAAATAATAGGAAGACTGCAACTTAGCATCTTTGAGAAAGCTTCTGTGAGATAGAAAGCATTGACTCACGTACCTCTCCTTTCTCCCGCCTAACACCTAGCCTGGGTGTGTGTGGCAGTGTGCGTATGTGTGTGTGTGTGTGTGTGTGTGTGTGCACTGTGTGTATGTGTGTGTGTGTTAACATGTGTGTGTGAGTGAGAGAAGAAACAGCAGAAGGAACTTATGCACCTCATCCACAGGAACTGGAAGAAACTGAGGAAGGAACTGCAGCAGAGAGAGAGAAGAGGGCAGGAACCCTGAACAAAGGAAAAACAGGTAGAAGGAGAATGAAAACAGAAGGAGAAAGAGAGAAATTGAGATGTCACATTTAAGGGCTGGGGTTTGATTAGAATAAGACACTAAGCCAAAAGGATCTCTCTTTCTTTCTTTCTTTCTTTCTTTCTCTCTCTCTCTCTCTGTGTCACAAACACACACACCACATACACACCCATGCACACACACCACCTATTTCCTGTTGGTACAGCACATAGACTGGCTAAAATTAGAACATCTGGAGAATGCAAGGCAAAGAAAGAAAGAAAAAGAAAGAAAGAAAGACCAGTTACAGAGATGAAAAAGGAGAGGGCAAGGAGAGAGAAAGCAAAGAAAAGAGAAGAAAAGATGAGAGAGACAGAGAGAAGAGAGAGACAGACAGAGAGAGAGAGAGAGAGAGAGAGAGAGAGAGAGAGAGAGAGAGAGAGAGAGAGAGAGAGAGAGAGGGAGAGAGAGAGGGGAAGCGCTTGGGCTTGTCTGGGCCGCAGCTCTAGCGCACTCGTTTCGGCGTTTGTTTTCTCTCCTTTGTTCGAAAAACACATTAAAGGAAAAAAACAAATAACAGATTGGAGAGCTAATGGTGTGCTAAACGGTGGGGGGAAAAAACACGGAAAAGAAAAGGGACTTTTATATATGAGCAGGAAGAGAGAGAGAGAGAGAGAGAGAGAGAGAGAGAGAGAGAGAGAGAGAGAGAGAGAAGAGGAGGGGTAAAAGAACAAAACAAAACAAAACAAAAAAAAAACTATTAGCAAGTTCAAACATGGCTAGGCTGAATGAATGGCTTTGGGTTTAAAGGCAGCGCTACAGATGCCAGTCCAGACCGGCAGACTCGGGATATTAAGGAGGCATTTTTCACAATGAGGGAGGGAGGCAGGCGTTTGACGGCACCCGGCATTCAGACGGCATCATGTGAAGCCGTGCCAAAGCGGCCCTCAGATCTCCTCTCACAATCACAACACACCAATCGCCTCGTTCGGCGTCCAAAAAAACGTGTAAATATTGGGAAACGGCAGACGAAACACGGCCTTGGAACATCGGGGAGGCGAAGATGAGTATTTTCTCACAGCTGCTTTAGGGAGCATCCATTGCATTGATCTGCTGGACACATGGTTTGCAAGACCAGCTGATCCTATCTCGGCCGCTCCCATTTAGGGGTCGCCAAAGCGGATCATCCGCCTCCATTTCTTCCGGTCCTCTGCGTCTTCCTCCTTCAAACCGACCACCTGCATGTCCTCTCTCACCACGTCCATAAACCTGCTCTTTGGTCTTCCTCTTCTCCTCTTGCCTGGCAGCTCCATCCTCAATGTTCTTCTCCTGATATACTCTTGGTCTTTCATCTGGACCTGTCCAAAGCAACACAACCTTGCTTCTCTAACTTTGTCTCCAAAAACATCTAACCTGAGCTGTCCCCTACTTGTTTCTAATCCTGTCCATCCTCAACCCTTCCAACGCAAATCTCAGCATCTTTAACTCTGACACCTCCAGCTCCGCCTCCTGTCTTTTCATCTCCGACCTGAATAACATAGCTGGTCTCACTATCATCCAGTAAACCATTAATTTCACTCTCACTGGTACCCGTCTGTCACAGATCACTACCACCGTTCTTCTCCACCCATTCCAAACTTTCTGCACTCTCATCTTCAGAGTAACTGCGAGTGTGGAAGAGAGGTCAACTGTTGATCCCAAGTATTTAAATTCCTCCACCTTCATTACCTCTACTCCCTGCATCCTAACCACTCCGCTGTCCTCCACTGTCCTCTTTAGCTGGGGTCAAGCTCTCACAGCAATGCCTTCCCAGCAGAATGCAGGCATGAAAAATGGTAACTTGCCCTAAATGTACCCAAGATTTCATCACACAGCTTAGCTGGGGCAAACTTTCCTTTGCAAAGGTTTGCAAAGCTGTTTGGGCCTAAGTCAGATTTCCATTCCTTTGGAGAATCCCCATTTCCTGGAATAGATGTAACCACAGGTGAACAGGTAATTCCAAACTGTCCATATCCCACCATGTCAAAAAGGAAAACTTCTAGGAAATGTCCTATATGCCACCACCATCCTGTTAAACTGGTTTCTGGATGATCTCTTGAGGACACTGATAATCCACAGTGCTCAACGCAAGGCCAATACCAAAGAATTCATCAGTTGAGAGAGGAATCATTCAAAGTGGGGGTTAATGGACTGAGATGACTCTTAAAGTTCCCTGAGAGAAAGCAGTTACATGAAAAGGTTGTGCCTGAGACAATATTTTTGGGATAAATTGTTTTCAGAATCAATGCTTGGTGGAGGGGTACAATCAGGGCATCGTGAGGGAAAATGGCTCCCAAAGAAGATGTTTGAGAAGATTACATTTGAGAAGAAATGAGTAGCACTGTTGGGGATGGGGAGCAAAATAACGATATTTGCTTACTGTTAGTCACTGGTTCCATTCACCAAGTCAGTGTCCCAAACAGAGGCCCATGCTGCCACTGAACTATCCCAGCAAGTAAAGTAAGAGGCAATGCTAAGCGAGAAAGACAGCCCTGGCTGTTGAAGACAGGACAGAAATGAACGACACCACAAGTGAAAGAGACAACCAGAGACAGAGGCCGACTTGCTTTGTGTGATAGTTCCTAATCAGTTCATTGAGACAACTGGAGTTGAAACAGGGAGCTTTCTACACATAAGCTCTCCGTGGACCAGGGGACGCTGTCTCTGATCTGCTTCCAGAGTCGCCTAATACCTATTAATGCCTTTAAATGAGGAGGCGACACATTGCACGGAAAAGCAGAAACGCTGGCCAGGCATCATAACGGCACACGGGTCTTTTAATATAGAGCGTAAATCTCTGGTTGATTACAGCCCGGTGACAGAGATTTAGAAGATAATAAGGGACGCGGGATTTAAAGTTTGGAATATCCAAACATTTTGCGAGGACGGAAGTTTGCTCAGGGTGCTAGAACTCATGAGCAAAGAGACAAACCGATTAATGGTGGTGGCGCTCTCAGAAGCTTTTAAAGCAACAATTTAATTAAGAATTCAATTTAATTGCTTCTCCCTGGACATGAACACCGTTCAGATGGGATAAAACGGCACACATTGTCTCCTATCTTTTGGAAAGCACTTCCCAGCCTGGGGTCTCCATGGGAACGGGCAAGTTTCAATCAGACGTTGGGCGTTTGGCCGCGCTCGCAGCTAAGGCGCCTTGGCCGCGCTCACGCGATGCTGTAGGAAAACTTTTGCAGGCAGAAAAAGCACCAAACAATTTGGAGGTGTAAATAAGCTTTGAGAATTGTACCTGACATCTGTTAATAATTACGCCGCCAAACGGAACAAACCCCAACGTTTGTGCCTTCGCTCCTTCGCCGGCAGTGTTAATCCCCCCTCCGTCCACCGACGTAACTGGCATTCAGGGAAGTTGCCTAGAAAGGCTTGCCATTACAATGACATCAGTACAACACAGTATGGGCAGAGTTTTTCATTTATTGTTGATACGGAGATCTTAGACTTTATTTATCTCGATGGCGAACTCCAGTCCTGGATATATTTGAAGTGAAAGTGAAGCAAAAGTGACTGTTTGTCATCGTGAACACTCTAAATGCATCCTCTGCTTTTAACCCACACACACCATCCAGCACCAGTAGGCAGTCTTGTCCAGCACCCGGGGAGCAGCGATGCTGACGGCACCTTGCTCAAAGTTACCTCAGGGCAAGTTACTGGTCTGGGATTCAAACCCATGACCTTCCGATCCTGGGGCCTAGTCCCTAAACACTAGACCACCGCTTTCCCTTTATTTCCTAATACATTGGAATCCCAGGCTTCCTTTTGCAGTTAGTTTTCCACCTGCAAAGAAGTCCTTTTTGAAATCTTTGATGAAAAGTCATAAAGTGATTTCCTCTAGCAGAGTCATAACCATTCATTCCCTCTTCTCTTCTGTTTCTCTCTTTCATATCACTGTTTTTTGGGGTCAGACTGAACTGGAAGTGGCAAAAAGGTAGATACAGCTTGATCACATCATAAATTAGGTTGGTATTTTTTACAAAATATTGCTTTCAGTATGAATAAAGTACACATTTTAATAGAGTTTTAATATTGGCAGTCTTTTTTTTTCCCCAAAAGTATAACTATGTGAGAAGTAATTCATCTCAGTGACCAACTGTTTTACATTTCATAATAAATACTTGATCCTGTAGCAACATAAGAGTAGTGCTAATGCTTTCATATACCAACATTAAGAGCTAAAAAAGAAAATCTGCTCTTCTTTATTAGGAATGGTAAAACGGTCTGCAACCAATCAGAAGGGGAAGCTGGTTTCTTTGCCAAAAAGAAGAAAACGAAATGGCAAAGTGGAAAAACCACACTTGAGTTTCAAGTCTTTTATTAGACCAGATGCAAAACCATACAACACCCTATAAAACCACCAAAGATGAATGATTCAGCTGGGGAAAATGCAAACTTGATTCCCAAAAAGTCAGTCGCTCTCAACAGAAGCCATGCTTAACCAATAAAAGGTACATTTTCCATACTGCAGTCAGTCAGTGCCTACAGGAGTTACACATTCATAACAGAGGTTGCATAGTCCCTGCATAGGTCAGTCATTTATTGGAGAAGTCATACCCTCACAGAAGAGACATTCCCAGAAGAAGTCAGTCATTCCCTACAAAAATCACAGTTCCTAAAACGTCAGTCGTTCTCTACAGAAGTCAGTCATTCGCTAAAAAACTCACACAGTTCCCAAAAATTCAGTCAATAAATAAAGTCAGTCTTGACCCACAGAGGTCAAACAGGTACTAAAATGTCAGTCATTCCCTACAGAAGTCAGTCATTCCCCTCAGATGTCACACAGGTACTAAAATGTCAGTCATTCCCCACAGAAGTCACAAAGGTAACAAAATGTCAGTCATTCCCTACAGACGTCAGTCATTCCCTACAGACGTCAGTCATTCCTCACAGAATTCACAAAGGTGCTAAAAGATCAGTCATCCCCTACAGACGTCAGTCATTCCCTACTGACGTCAGTCATTTCTTACAGAATTCACACAGGTACTAAAATGTCAGTCATTCCTCACAGAATTCACACAGGTACTAAAACATCAGTCATTTCCTACAAAGGTCAGTCATTCCTCACAGAATTCACACAGGTACTAAAACATCAGTCATTCCCTACAGATGTCAGTCATTCCCCACAGACGTCACACAGGCACAAAAATGTCAGTCATTCCCTACAGATGTCAGTAATTCCCCACAGATGTCACACAGGTTCTAAAACGTCAGTCTTTCCCTACAGATGTCAGTCATTCCCTACAGATGTCACACAGGTACTAAAACGTCAGTCTTTCCCTACAGACGTCAGTCATTCCCTACAGACATCAGTCATTCCCCACAGATGTCACACAGGTACTAAAATGTCAGTCATTCCTTACAGAATTCACACAGGTACTAAAACGTCAGTCATTCCCTACAGATGTCAGTCATTCCCCACAGAAGTCACATAGGCACAAAAATGTCAGTCATTCCCTACAGAAGTCACACAGATCTTCAATCGTCAAAGTCCCTATAAAGTCAGTCAATTCTTACTGGTCACCCATTCCTTACAGAAGTTACATGTTCCACACAGAAGTCACACACTCCCTAAAGATGTCCATTCCCTACCAAAGCTGCGATATTTCCTTCACTGCTTTTTAAAATATCCTAATAAAGTCACACATTCCTTCAAAATAAAGCTACACATTCCCTGCAGAGGTCACACATTTCCTGATGAAGTTCCACATTTCCTACATTACTCATTCCCTAAAAAGTTGCATGTAAGCCCCTCCCTACAGAGGTCAGTCAATGTCAAAAGGAAGTCACACAGTCTTTAAAAGGTCCCTACCGAAGGTACACATCGTCTAACATTACATATTCCTCCATAGTCACACATTCTCCACAGAAGTTCTGCATCTTCTTCACATGTCAGTCGTTCCTCCCATAAGTCACCCATTGCCTTCGAAATTGGGAAAATCTTTACAGTAGTTTGTCGTTGCTTACAAAAGTCTCAACAGGACCTAAAGATTCCGTGATTTAGGTTTACTTGGCCTGGATACTAGAAGATGCTCCTCTGGCTCAAACTGGCTCACATCTGTCTTTTGAAAAATTACAGAGCACAATCAAATTGATGAGCATCTCTATGAAGCACTTGGAGGTCCTCACATCCTAGCCCACCCATGTTGCCTGCAAATGAATCTGACCAGGTCCCCAGGCAATTTTGTGAGACACTCCAGGTACAGCACAAGGGTTAAAGATGAGTAACGGGTTTTGCGTTTAGGTTAAGGGCCTGACCTTCTGGACTATGGGTGAGTCAAGGTTTAATGCATATCCTTAGATCTAAGGGCTTGTCAGATAACAATATAAGCCACGTTTGTTTATGGTTTTGGGGTCACTGAGTCAGTTCATTGACCCGGTCAGACGAAACAAAGACATGAGTCAACTCATTATAAAGGCCATGTGATGTATTGCAAAAACGGGGCAACAATAATACGTTTGAAAACAATACAGAGCAAGCTCTCTACCCCAGAAATGGACGTATTCATGGCTTCCTGTTTCCTGTTTTGTCAATCCGGGGGATTTCCTTGTGGAACTCTTGATTTAGCCACTCCCAAAAGAATGTGAACGCTTCATCTTAAAAACGCTGCTTGTACGATTTGGGGGGTTTACCTTAGTGCTAAGAAAGTGAGATAATGCTAAAGGCTAGCATTTCCCACTCCCTGCAAGCCATTTTTGAGCAAATCATCCTTTAAGGCTGGATCCGTCTCCCAACATCACTTTCTTGAGAGCAAATCCGGGTCCATCCGTTTTTGTCTGAGGCATGTCGCAGATTCTGAGTGAGGATTAGCATCCAAACAACCGTGTTCACTAGGACATGAATGGTGATAATTGCACCACTCTTTTGTTGTGTGCACATTAGCAAGAAGGAAGTTCCTGTAAAAGTCACACCTTCAAGTCAAGAATTCCTACAGATGGGACTCATTCCTTATGAGAGACCGATATCCTCTATATAAATGAAAGTGAACGTGACTACTTGTCATTGTGAGCATGGCACAGCACTCTGCTTTTCACCATTGTGCAGCAGGGGCCAGTTATTTAAAGTGCCAGGGGAGCTGTGAAGAAGACGGGACCTTGCTCAAGGGTACCTCAGGGCAACCTCATGATCATGGGATTCAAACCCACAACCTTCCTTTCCTGGAGCCTTGTCCCTAAACACTCAGTCATTCACTCTTGAAGCTAGTCATTCCCTACAGAAATCAGCCGTTCCCTGTGAAAGTTAGGTATTCCCAATGGGAATCGGGTAATAATATGCTAATATGCTAGAAACCAGGCATTCCCTGTGGTAGACAGATACTCTATAGAGACAGAGACTTCCTTCAGAAATCAGACTTTCAATACAAAAGTCAGACCAGTGTCAATTATACATGGAAAACACAGCCCCTCCATTCAGAATCCAAGTGTTCCACATAGAATTCAGCCATTCCTGATGATTGTCAGGTCTTCCCTATAGAAGTCTGGCTCACCCACCAGTGTCAGCTATTCCCTGTGAACATCAGGCATTTTCTATATTAACGTCAGGCCTACCCTGTAGAAGTCAGGCGTTCCCCACAGAAGTCCCAATGGATATCAGGTCTTCCCTTCAAAATTCAGAAAATCCCTAGGCATCAGGCCTTCCAAGAATACAGATGAGGCCAAAACTATTAGTCCCCCTTATGAAATTAGACAACACTCTTGATTTCTCCATGAAAATGACCATTAACAACAAATGTTTATTTTGGAAACAAATACACTATTAAAAAAAAACTAAGTTTAATTAGGATATTTTATTGATACACCGAGTTCAAACAAGAAAGGGCAAAAATGAGACATCCAAAATTATTAGCCCCCTGGTCATTAATAGTCAATAGTGTACCCTTTCTGAGCCACAACTGACAACAATCTCTTAGAGTAGTTCTTTACTAGGTTGGCACAGGCCTCCTGAGGAATTTTGGCCCATTCTTCCATTGCAAATTGTTCTAGCTGGTCCAAATTGCATGGTTTCCGAGCATGGATATTCACTTTGAGCATCTTCCACGGATTCTCAATAGGATTGAGGTCTGGTCTCTGTGTGGGCCACTCCAGGATCTTGGTTTAGGTATCCTTGAAGAACTGTTGGACTTTTGATGTATGCTTTAGGTCATTGTCTTTAGGGAAGACCCAGCGACAACCTAAGCCTAGAGCCATGAGCAGATTTCATGTTCTCCCTC
Source organism: Hepsetus odoe (assembly GCA_017165825.1). NCBI lineage: Eukaryota > Metazoa > Chordata > Actinopteri > Characiformes > Hepsetidae > Hepsetus > Hepsetus odoe. Next base: position 627,645 of record CM029381.1, read on the forward strand.
AAAATGTCAACATCATTTTCTTTTTTCATGATGCCATGCACCCAAACAAGGCTCCCTGTGCCTGAGGCTGCAAAACAGCCCCACAGAATGATGCTCCCACCACCATGTTTAACTGTGGGAACTGTGTTCCTAGGGTTGAAGGCCTCTCCCTTTCTTCGCCAAACATAAGCAAAATCCATGTGCCCAAACAGTTCCGGTTTAGTCTCATCAGACCAAAGCACAGACTTCCAAAACTCATCTTTACCTTTCAAATGTTCACGGGCAAACCTCAGTCGGGCTGTGATGTGCCGCTCTTTGAGTAAAGGGGTTCTTCTAGGACGATGTCCCTGCAGCCCACCACGATGAAGAGCCCTCACAACTGTGTTCCTTGAAACATCAACTCCAGAAGAGGCCAGGTCAGCAACAATCATCTTGGCAGATGTCCGGGGCTCCTTGCTGACATCTCTGACTATTTTCCTCCCCAGAGTTCTTGAAATCTTGCGCTTACAGCCACGGCCAGGTTTGTTTCTTACAGAATTTGTCTCCTTGTACTCGGCAATGATGCAACGTACAGCAGTTCTAGACACTGTGAATCGCTTAGAAATGGCAGTGTAGCCTTCCCCCTATCATGAGCCTCTACTATCTGCTTTCTGAGCTCCAGACTGATTTCCTTTGTCTTTGGCATGGTGAGTAACAGTATCCTTCTTATGTTCAAGTGCCCTGTTCCTTGGAGTTTTTTAATGCTGATTGAATGTTGTTAGGAAGCCAACTGACTGCACAGGTGTGGTTTCAAAGCTGATTGGTTAATTACTGTAGGTGTGTTTTGAAAGCAAACATTCACATGGGGCTAATATTTTTGACCACCCCATTTTTTACTATATTTGATATAAAGCAAGCCTAAAAATGTATTTTATATTACAAAATGTACCAAAAGCTACTAAATAGCACTGGTGAATGTTTACTTATATCAAGTTTCTTCAATGCTGCAAACATTGGGAAGAAGTTTTGAAAAATGTTCCATAATTCCTGGGGGGCTAATAATTTCTGTAACTCAGACCTGTTCTATGGAAGTTCATAACACGCTTCAGTCAGTGACTTATTGCCCATTGCGGAAAAAAAAAAGAAACACTCAAAACATTCTTAACTCTCATTACATCTTATTCCAACTTACAAAACTATGAATAATGTTGTTTATTGTTCAAAAGTTACACATGGTTCTTCTTTCAATGTACACTCAGCCAGGCTCTGGGCTGGTTGTTTTCATAGACAAGAGGTTTTGTCAGAATCAGCCCTTCAGGCAAAAGATCTGGTTGGATGTAATATGATTCAGTGTCAGTTGCCTACGCAATGCGACAGCCAACCTGACACGGACACCGTAAATGAATGCTGGAACCAAGAAAATCCATTCATATACTTCAGAACCATAAACCAGATGGCTAAACGTTTCATAAATTCAATCACTTTCATGCATCCTCACAACCATATAGCTGTTCGGTCCTTGATGTTCGCTCCCTTTAATCCAATGCAAACTGGAGTCTACAGGCGAGAACAGACAGGATCAAACGCTGCCGTGACTGGTGAATCCCTTTCACAAACACTACCAATTAACTTGGCATTTTAGGGAATTTGATATTTGATATTTAATAAATAAATCATTCAATAAATAATCCCATTAGGGTGAAAACAGATCATTTAAAGTTTTTTTTTTAAAGCCATTTGCAGTAGAAGGGTACACGCAAGGCCCCAAAAACAGATCTGAGTTTGGTGAATGCCAGGAGAATGGCAGATACCAGAATGCAAAGTGCCATAAATAAAGTTTGGTTGAAGAGGCATAACAGTCTGGAGCTGTTTTCAGAACTTGGGCCCCCTCGTCCCTTTACAGGGTACTACTGAACATCATGGACATTATGTAAAGCTTAGGATCAGTTCAAGCAGAGCATGTCCTCCTAGCCAGGAACCATTTATTTTAGGGAACACTGAAACCCATCACCAGTGCTAGAAACCATGGATTTATTAATGCAAACTTAAATATCATCGGATTAAAAAAAAAATACAGAATTTGATCAATACCTCCCAGGACTAATTATAGAACCTATTTATTCTCTCAAGTCACGACCTGGAATGGAGCAATTCGCCTCAATTGTCCTACTATCATTAAAAATCCCAGCCAAAAGCAGCAGCCTTATCTCCGACTGCCATGACAGGCTTGCCAGGTTCCAGGAAAAAACCTCCAGTCCAAGACTCCTGGCAAAGAGGCTGCGCTCGGAAAAGAATGCAATCACAGGAATCAAGAGCTTGGCTGACTAACTGAGCATTGGACCTGTGTGGTATTTGGAGAGCGTTTCAAGAAGTAGATGGGCTAAATTTAGGTGGAACACCTGTAGAGGAAGGCCAGGTTAGCTGGAGAGCGAAAGGCTCGGCTGCTTCCTCTCTGAGGAAGAAGTGAAAGTGAGCAGAAAGTCGACAAACACATGCGGCCATATGCACGGACCACGGCCGCTAACCCGTCAATCCCTGCTGTCGAGCCTTGCAACTGCACTCCGTTTCAAAAGATTCCTTAAAAAGCGATCTCAGAAGAATCACTTCATGCTTGAAAAAGACTGACAGACTTTCTCAGTTTAAGGGTTGTAGAACATTTTTGTGATGTGGATGTTCTGTATCAAGCTGATCGTACATCACTCAAGAACCTCACAAAAGGTAGTAAATGTTGTTTCGACTGCAACCCTTTTTGGCACTATTTTCAAGGAGCTCGCTAGACTACAATTTCTTCCCTCAAAATTCCAAGACAAGAGGACAAGGCTTGGAATTCCAACCATTCGTCCTTTTTCAACCTAAACCAAAAGTTGACAACGTGATGTTGTCAAGTTCCCACTCGCTCCACGGTCCATGCCGAATGGAAATTCTCGCAAAACATTCCTGTTTTTGTGACCTGACGACAAATTTCAGATTGCCCTACTGCAATTTAGCTCCACCCATTCACATGGAACATCAAAACCTTGTTACGTCGCAGCCTGCTCCAGTGAGCCAATCAGACGATAGCTCATTTACACAGATACATTATAGACATTAAAGAAATTACATTTCATGGATGAAAGAACAAAAAATTCTCCAAAAATCCACGGCAATAACTAGACGGTCACACATTTTAAACCCAGAGGAGCTCAAAGCCAGGCATCAAACCCAGAGATGGACGACCCGACAAAACACTTCCATAAACAGCGTTCTCTCTTTACCTCTCCCTCTCTTTATTTGCCTTTTCTCTGGCTTGCCCCCAGGCAGAAAAGAAAGAGGGAGCGAGGGATAAAGAGATGAGAAGAAAAGAACAAAGGGAGCAATGATATATGGGCGTTAAGCCAACCTGTTTGAAAGGCTGCCGGTAAAGAGCAACCTCGACACATACACACACACACACACACACACACACACACACACACACACACACACAAGCATAGTAAAGAAGGCCTTGGTGCACTATAGAGTTTACAGCAAAAAAGACAAACTCAAAGCAACACACACTGTACATCCAGTTCCTAAATGGCCACTTTATGAGAAACCCCTCCCTTGTAGACAGAAATTGTAGATGTTCGTTTGAGTCCTCCAGACCTTTACCAACCATCAGGGGACCACAAGGTAGAGGTTTCCAAAAAGTGGCCAGTTAGTGCAAGTACTTGGTAGGGTTTTCTGATGTGCTTCAGTTAAAAACAAAGAGCCACGTTTGAGGAAATCCGTATTATATTAGCTTTAATTGTTATAGAAATATTGGAAAAGATCTCCACTGGAAAGAAAATGGGAAAAAAAAGAAAATATAAGGAGAGTGATATGAACTCACGGGCCTGACTCTTCCAGGTGTTGCCACGTCAGCGCATACACACACACACACACACACACACACACACACACACACACATACACACTTCATTTGTGGTTTTGCCTTGAGTGACCCGATAATCTGTATATTTACTTTAAAGCCCATTAGAATCAATGGGGGTTGGGGCAAAGGCATGTACTAGGAAATGTGATTCATGGTGTGTACATGTGTTTTTTCGCCAAAGTCTTGAGCCTCCCCTCATTTCCTTATGTTTGGCAGAGAAATGAGACAAAAGGTTCAGTGATTCATTGCAACATGTGCAAACATTCATGTAAATCCAGTTTACAACACAGTGTTTGTTGAATTTGAACCAGCTTTAAAATCAAGCTTTGGTATGACCACCGTTATTCTTCGGCACAGCCTGAACTCTCTCAGAGCTTGTTCTTTTAACCCATCTTCCGTAAAAATTCTCCAGACGTCTTGAGGGACCTTCCAAAGCTCTTCTTTGGACGCCGGCTGCCTTTTCTTATGTTCTGTTTCTGAAACAAGTCAGCGACACCACTGAAAGTGAGAGCCAAACACTTTGTCCTTCAGGAAGCCAGGAGACCTGTTCCTCAAGGATACACTAAAAATACAAGAAGGTCTGACTCTTTGGAAGCAAAATATGAAGAAATGAGCAGTTCAAGACAATTTTAGCACATGACTGTGTCCATGGTTGCCTTGCGTTTGACCACTTTGGGTTCGAAATGAAGTGACGCTGAAGTCAAACTGCAGTAGGCTGTGCTTTAAACTGAGGGGTGTATTTATATACAGGGTGAAGAACTAGAGCGTAAAGTTCAAAAGTTTGCCTCGGATTTGCGTGTTTAAGAAAAAAACAATCAAAAAAGAGAAGAAGGCCGCGAAAAAGTGGTGTGACAGTTTGCTCTCGGTGGTGTCGACAACTCTCATGGAGAGCAGGATAGTGTTTTCAGCGATTTGAGCAGAGCTATTGCTTCAGGACACCCAAGGCATCAGTGTTAATTAAACCAGCGGCGGGATGACAACGTGGCAAAATCTCCCTCCCGCACTGTTTTTTTCCACAGGTCCGTGGTGAACTTAGGCGGAGCTGAAATTAATGTTCCTGTGTGTTTATCCCAACAAATTATTTATTGGGCCCAAGAGATGAGTGACTTCCATTACTGTCCAAATCTCCATGGTTGCAATGGACTGTCTGTTTCATTATTTCAGAATAATGAAAATTCTGATCGACCCCCCATTCCCAACAGTAGTTGATCAGCCAAGACATGTTGTCACTTCTTTAAGGAATGGTTCTCCAGGCTTCTTGAAGAACATTCTAAAGCTCTTCTTAGGACTTTGCCTGCCTTTGGTTTAGTTCTCTGTGGAGATGATCCCACACTGCTTCTGCCTCTGAAACTGCTCAGGTACAGGGAATGAGCTGAAAATGAGAGCCAAAAACATTGACCTACTGGAAGTGAGGTGAAGACCAAGATAGACAGAAGTTGAACAGAACTGTGTACAACTGATTTCATGAGATCCAAAGGAGACTAAAGTGCTAATCAGCATTTACTGCAGTTTGATGCATTGAGCAGCTGCTTGGATTTTGGGTTTAGGAGGTTCCTCCAACTTTCCGAGTGGGACCTGACTTCAGGGGACAGTTGCAATTTCCTGTTGGGATTTTGTAGATTCTCCAGTTCAACTGCAACAAACTATTTTACTGGAACCAAGGCTTGTTCTGGAACAAAAACAAAGCTAACGCAGCGAACAAAACTAGTTTTATTCTGGAATTACAGGGCCAATGTAGCTAACACAATTTCTTCTTGAGGTTTATTTTTGAATTACGAGGCTAATGTGACTAACAGCAATGATGCCAATATGCCTAATAAATTGTATTCTTCTTATACAAGAGCAATGATGCTAATATCACCAACAAATTTTCTTCTCTCTTCGTTTATGGGAGCATTTACACTAATCCGGCTAAAAAATTTTCTTCTCTCTTCTTATACGGAAGCGTTTTTAACGCTAATATGGCAGACATATTTTAGAATTTCAAGGCTAATGTGGCTAACAAGTTTTCTTCTTATAGAAGGGGCTTTGATGTTAATATGGCGAACCAGATATCTTTAAAAAAGTACAAACAGTATGGAACTACTTCTGTTTTTCGCCGCTCTTAACTGCTTTAGTCTGCTTTTCCGAAGGGCTAGTTGGTGGCTAACGCAACATCAACACAGGCTTCTCTCTCCATGTTTGCTGTTCACAACAGATAATTCAGGGCGGAAGACGAGCTCCGCAGGCTTTAAGCTCGACACCCACCACCCTAGACGTGGCGGCGGCAGCAGTGAAGGGACCGACACCTTCTTGTCGCTCTATTCTTGGTTCGGGGGAAGCAGAGTGCGAACGCGCTAACAAGTTAGCAATCAGCGTGGGTGACAACACACTCTTTCGCCACAGGAGGCTCTCCCTGAACACACACACACACACAGATGAGAACAGACACAGTGGTTCTGTTGTTCTCTGGGTAAATGGGGGCTGGGATTCAATTCAATTCTTTTTTTTATTTGGACGTTTATTCTTATTTTCAAGCCACAGAATCCATCGATTAAGCTGCTGCACATTAAAGGCCTTTGAAGGGTCAACAACTGTCACTGCATTGTGATACAATCTATAAAAATAACCCTATTATCCATTCATCCAAAACCCAATGCATACAATGAACCCCTCTAGAACCTAAATGTGGATATCTGGCTGCAAACTGATTTTTATTCAGTCTTCGCGTTACAGGTGGAAATTCAGGCAGAAATTTGACATTTGACCTTATTGGAAATGTGTCTCATAGTGCCTAACAACACCCCTTAACATTGTCAAACCCACCGTAGTGGACTGGACTTTTCTTCTGACTAGAAGCCGAGCGCCTTTGCCTCGAAGGGTTAACAGTGAAGCGAAAACAGACTCCAGCCACAAAGCTCGCCCTCTCTCTCTGCAGCTCATTTCAGTTTAAATTGTATCAAATGTCTTTCACTAACTACATTATAAAGCAATTACGGCTTAATGGCTGTCTAAATCCATTATCGGCATTCATCTAACCTTTAAATATTTAAAGATAATACCTATTTAATTAGGCAAATGTAATGGACGGGCGCGGAGAGTGCATCCGTGCATATTTACTCGGAGCTTTTCCCTGGTTTTCAGCAGGCTTGTCACTCACAAGCACCAGGCAAACACACACACACACACACACACACACACACACACACACACACACACACACACACACACACACACACACACACACACACACCTCTCCATCATTCTTTCGCCATTCACCCAAAAATCACATGTCGGCCAAATCCAGTGTCTCTCTACTATTTACTCACACACACACACACACACACAGACGCAGACACACACACCCACAGACGCACTTGACGGCAGGAGCCGCTGCTTCAGGACGTGTGTTTTTTCCAATTAAATGAGAGCGGCACACAACAGAGCAACCAGCTGCAGGCTGCACAGCTCACTTCACCTCTTCCAGAGCAGCACTCCAGCCGGCCAGCGTGCAGAACCTTCACTGTGTGTGTGTGTGTGTGTGTGTGCATTGAAGTGCTCTCTTTCACTGAAGTGAAAGAATAATATTCACCAAACATACACACACACACACACACACACACTTTGGCCCATATGTATATACATTTTCTATGTATTTTTTTTGTATATTTGTATTTTTATTGATTTCAGATCATTTCTTTTGCGCCATTCATTTTGAATGTTTGTGAACATCGGCTGTTTGTTGAAAATTATATAAAAAGAAGAAGAGTTGGTTCCAGTAACTTGTTTTAAATTTAATATAACTGTGTGTAATTCATGAAATATTCCCATATTGATATATATCCCATATCATGCCATAGATATTCGAAAGTATTTACAAGAATAAAATGTAGTTTTTGCTCCTTGAGCATTGAAGAAGAAGAAAAAAAAACACTTAAAAAATTTCAAATTAAAATCTTTCAGGGTCAAGTTTAGTTGCTGAAAGTGGGTCCTTTTTATATCCGCAAGATATTTTGTCCTAGAAAAAGACACACACACACACACACACACACACACACACACACACACACACACACAGCCATCACGCCCCAAAAGCCACACACACTGGATAAAAATAAGTTTTGTAAATATGACCGGAGACAATTAAAGTGGATTTGTTCACCAGAAATCTGGCAACCCTGCTCCGAATGCACTGACCACAGCATTTGTTTTAGATGGATTTGCACACAAAGCCTGACAAACCTCAAACTCACTGACAACAGCATTGTTTTTAAGTGGATTTGCGCATAAAAAACTGGCACCCTGCGCCAAATGCACTAACACATTCTTTTGAGATGGATTTGGTTCGAAAAAGCTGGCAACCCCACTAGCTGTTTTTTAGGTGGGTCACGTGCCAGACTCACTAAGTACATCGTCAGGAAAAAGTATTCCAGAAAACCTGGCAACTCTGCACCAAACTCTAATAGGATTTCTTTTTTTGGGGGGTTGATTTTGTCTTCAATCCGGCAATCACTTACCAACCCACTCATGTTGCTTTTTTTTTTTTGTTTTTTTTTTTTAGGTGAAAAACCTAAAAACACTGGATGAAATATCTACCACGATGACCCAACAACCCAAGCGTTACTTTCTGAAAGAGGGTAGTTATCCAAAAGACCTGGCAACCCCGCGCTGAACTCACTGAGCAGACTTGTCCCTTCGAAGAGCCTCAAACGAAAGAAAAAGCATCAGTCTGTCTCCGTCCCTCCGTCCCCCCGCTGCCTTCACACTTCCCGAGGAAGCATATGTTGGAGCGCGAGCGGCTCGGCCGGCCAGCCAACAACCAAGAGCTCGCCGTTCTTTAACGATCCTCGCCGCCGAAAACCTTTCGTCAGGCACGGAGACCGGGCCGTCCATATGGAGGGCATAAAGAGAGGGCTTGACCACGTTAAGTGTGCGCTCAGATTTTTAATACTCTTGTAAACATGGCGACAGATGAAGGGGGTCAACACAATATTGAGTTAAGACGTAACGAGGAAGCGCCGTTAATTACCTCGGCCCTCTGAACGCATCGTCTCATCATTACTGCGTTCATGAACAGAACGCTGACCAGAGATATTCTATAGCACTGGCACTCGAAGCGCTGTGTGCGTGCGTGTGTGTGTGTGTGTTCATTAACCCTGCTAACTCCGAAAACGGAGAGCCTTCCACATTTTTAATCACGGTGTGTGTTGATTATTAGCAGGGTTCGGGTTACGCCGCTTCGGAGGAACCGCTGAGATTACCAGGCCGGTTCAATCTGGCTGTGACTCTTTGCGACCCTTCCGAGATCAACTCTCCTTTACGTCCCCAAACTTCTCAATCTGCTCCGCCAGAAGGTACAATCTGTTACCAAGGTCAGAAGGTCCGATCTTTTTGAGAATTAAGGCCTTTCTGAAAATATCTGTCCAACAATTCCACTCGGTATGATTAGATATAATGTAGCTGATGTTAGCCTGACAAGTGGACTCGCATCCCTAGTCTTGAGACTTGAATCAGATTCAGACCCCAGACGCATCAATTGGTACCCCTGAGACTCGAGTCTTGACCTGGGACATGTCATAAGGACTTGCACTGCAGATTCAGACCCTTGATACTTGACATATGAATCGGGATCCCAGTGATTCAGGACTTGGCTCAGATTCGGACATTGCACTCCAGAGACACAAGTCTTGACTTGGGACATGTCATGAACTTGCACCCCAGAGACTTGAGACTCAGATTGACATCCCAAAGTCTTGAGACTTTGACTCAGATTCAGACCGCAGACTCCTGACATATGAATTGGCACCCGAGAGTCTCGGGCCATTATTCGGGATAGGACACATGGACATGCACCTCGGAGACTTGAGGCTTGACTTGGGATGACATCCCAAAGTCAGATTTAGACCCTGGATACCCTAGAAATGGGACCCCAGAAATTCAAGACTTGACTCAGACTTGGACAGATGGACTTGCATGCCAGAGACTTGAGTCTTGGCTTGGGTTCACCTGAAACATGAATTGGGACCCCAAAGATTCAGGACTTGACTCACAACCTTACATATGGACTCACAGCACCAGAGACTCGATTCCTGACTCAGGACCTGACATACGGACTCACACTCCAGTGCCTTGAGACTTGACTCAGATTTAGACCCCAGGTACACCTGACACATGGTCTCACACCCGAGACAGGAGTCTTGACTTGGACTCGGATCTACACCTTCAAACTTCATAGAAAGGACATGTGTACAGGTTACAGTGTTCATAAGCATTTCGTAGGTCCACCGGTCTTGAGGATTCCTTCACACGTCCCTGACTTCCTGTCTTAAACCTTCTCCTGCTGGAAATCTGGAGAAGACCTCCTGTCTGCACCAAGCTCCAGTAAAACGAAAGAACTTTGTTGACAAAAAAGCTGCTCTAGACATTTTCACTGTCCAGGAAGACGACGCCCACACCTTTAAAGTCCCGGGACCTTTTATTAAAGCAGAAACAAACTTCAGACTAGATACCAAACATGCCTGTACTTGAGATTTAGACAACCCCCCGCACACACACACACACGCGCACACACATACAAGCACACATACGTGCGCGCACACACATGTGCACACACACGCGCACACACACACGGAAGGCCAAGAAGTCAGATCCCCATTGAAGAGACTTCAGAGGGAAAAGCTCTGGTTGCAGCAAAGAGGAGTTGAGAGAGAGAGAGAGACAGAGAGAGAGAGAGAGAGAGAGACAGAGAGAGAGAGAGAGCGAGACAGAGAGAGAGAGAGAGCGAGAGAGAGAGAGAGAGAGAGAGCGAGAGAGAGAGAGACAGAGAGAGAGAGCGAGCGAGAGAGAGAGAGAGAGAGAGAGAGACAGAGAGAGAGCTTCATTTAATTTATTGTTTTCCCTCAAGTAAATCAAGACAAAGAGGAAAGAGACAATGACAAAAAATGAGAGACTGGCAGAGAGAGAGAGAGAGATGGGAAAGAAAGATTGATAGAGACTGAAAATCTGAAAAAAAAAGAAGAAAAAAAAAGACTAAGAATTCCTCTCTGTTTTCCCTCTCTCTCTACTTTTAGTTCATCTCTCTCTCTCTTTCTCTCCCTCCCTCTCTCTCTCTCTCCCTGTCTGTCTGTCTGTCTGTCTGTCTGTCTCTCTCCCTCCCTCTCTCTCTCCCTCCCTCTCTCTCTCTCTCCCTCTTTCTCTCTCTC
>CM029381.1:673649-708649 GCA_017165825.1 Hepsetus odoe
GAGAGAGAGAGAGAGAGAGAGAGAGAGAGAGAGAGAGAGAGAGAGAGAGAGAGATTTATAGTAGAAAAAACTACATTTATGATAAAATTACCCTGGGAATGAAGATGGGAATAACGACAGGAATTTCGTCAGGAAAAGGGCAGAAATATGGGAATAAATGTACAGAAAAGATGGAAATAAAACGGGAATGAAATGGGAGTTAACACAGGAATTAAATTAGTTTTGATTACTTTTTATTCCCTTCTTTATTCCCATTATATATATATATATATATACAGTACTGTGCAAAGGTTTGTCAGGTGTGAAAAAATGCTGTAAACATAATGCTTTCAGAAATGGAAGTGTTGATCATTTATCTTCATCAATCAACAAAATGCAGTGAATGAACAAAAGAGAATCTAAATCAGATCAATATTTGGTGTGACCGCCCTTTACCTTCAAACCAGCATCAGTTCTTTTGGGTACACTTGCACAAAGTCAGGGATTCTGTAGGATTATAGTCGGTGTCTGATCAACCAGTTTTACCAAACAGGTACTGATGATCATCAATGTCACACGGAGGAGAAACACAGTCATGTTTGGAACAACCGACCAGCCGAGTTCCTTCAAAAACTGTGTGCAAGTGTACCTAGAAGAACTGATGCTGTTTTGAAGGCAAAGGGTGGTCACACCAAATATTGATTTGATTTAGATTCTCTTTTGTTCATTCACTGCATTTTGTTGATTGATGAAAATAAATGATTAACACTTCCATTTCTGAAAGCGTTCTTTGTTTACAGCATTTTTACACAGCTGCCTAAAACTTTTGCACAGTACTGAATATATATATATACACATACACAACACCAAACAAATTGTTAGAATGAATTCAATTAAAAATGTTGCCACGGCAACACACATCCTATCTCCATATTTGTTATTTTTTATTTTCATAATGTGAACCCACAACTTGACCTTCACCCTGCAGGAAAGAAAAAATAAAGTCCATGAATGCAATAGCAGATATGAGGTGGGATCTTTTAAGGCATGTGTTTTTTTTCCCTTTGTGTTGGAGATACAAGGTTTTGTTTCCGACAGTGACAGTGCTTCGTCCTTTTCATTGCATATGGAGGTTTGGTCATGTTCATCACGTTGTAAAAAGTTCACCTCGTGTAGCAATGGCAAACTTTCTTCAACCACACACACACACACACACACACACACACACACATTGAGCCAAGCCCCCCCCACCCCCACCGCTTACATTACTGTTCCCCCGTGCTGTGATGTCTCTGGGCTGGTGCACAGGTGTGTGACTGGCCTCACTGCGAAGGCTTATTATAGAGCCTGTCACACACACACACACACACACACACACACACACACACACACATACACTCCCACGCCACTGTGAAGCTTCCAGCACCTGTGGCCACCACAAGGCCCCTCCACACCAAAGACACACGACCTGCACCCACAAACCTCTACTCTGTATGTGTGTGTGTGTGTGTGTGTGTGTGTGTGTGTGTGCGGTTGTGCTGGTGTGCAGTTCAGTACACAGGAACACAGACCGGGATCGTCGGCCGTGTGACGCCCAGATGGGTTCCGTACGACACTGACAGCAAAATTCCTGGCAAGACACACACACACACACACTCACACACTCACACACACACACACAAAGTGGGTGGACTTCAAATCACACACTCGCACTTTGAAGTCATTCAGTGGCTGCGACTCAGATGGGCCTGCAGCATACGGGTTGTGCCATGGACCTGTGTGTGTGTGTGTGTGTGTCTTAAAGGTTCCACAAAAATCCCAATTTGCTTCAATGAAAAGTTCATACCCAGTTCAGCCTCTTGGAGAAAAAAAATCTAAAATAAAATAAATACATTTTTAAATAAAATTGTAAATATTTGGGTAAATCGATAATAAGAGCAGACGTTCGTAAATTTATCAACCGAAGTGTTTACAGTGTCAACATGAGACTCAAAGAAATGATTCATTTGATTCATTCAAATATATTCTGTAAGTGAAAGCAAATCAATTCAATTCTAAAATGAAGAGCTGAGGAATTAAAAAAGTGAAGCACACAGAAGGACGCAGAGGACAGCTTTCAGAAGGCTTCACAAGACAAATGCCAAAGGCCTGCATGAATCAGTTGGAATGAATCATTTCCGAAAATGATTCAATCAGTTCCCAAAACGATTCAATCTGATTCAATGGGACTTTTAAAGGCTCCGAAATATGAATCAGGGGTCAAAAGCCTCTCATGACAACCGACATAAGCCCACGTTGGCATGAATCAAGGTTTATTCTCACAGGCGGAGAGAAAATGACCAAAACTGGCATGGAATAAAGCTTCATGTAAGTCAGGCTTATGTCAGGTTTATGACACGTCAGACTAAATCATCGTTATGAATGTGTTCTCCTGGGATTTCATCTCCGATTAGTTTTATGTGACTCAAGGATCATTTATTTGATTTCCGGCAACGGATTTGATTCACTCATTTGACTCATTTGTAAAAATACCGCGAAAACGCAGACGAGTGAACTGTTCACCCGAGCGGAGGAGTGCGTCCGCCTCTTCTCTCGGTCAGAGACTCAACCGCTCGGAATCATTTCTTTCAAGTGAATGATTTTTCCTTGGTTCCGAAAATGATTCAGAGTCATTTGGGAGTCATTTTTAAGTGCCGAGTGCTGGTGAGAGTGCTGGTCATGTGACGCGGAACCACACCTGGGCTCAGTCACACCTGGACGGCGGTGGGACGTTCATGAAGACGCCTTTTGTGCCTCAGTAATAAGAAGAGAAAAAACAAACGAATGTCTGTCATTCCTCCACAGCTGCTGGAGAGAGAGAGAGAGAGAGATGGAGAGAGAGAGAGATGGATGGAGAGAGAGATGGTAGAAGCTGTTGAATTGGAGGACTTACAGTGCCCCCTGGGGATGAATAACTCTCTCTCTCTCTCTCTCTCTCTCTCTCTCTCATTGGTTCTTTCTCTCTTTAGGATAGCTTTCTTACTTTTTCTCTCTCATTCTTTGTCTTCCTTTCTTTCTCATTATATATATCATTTCTCAACCTCCTCCCTCTTCCCTCTTTCCATCCGTTTTTTTCCTCTCTCTTTCGTTTCTTCACTTTCTCTCTTTTCTGTCTCACTCACCTTTTCTTCCCTTTTCTTTTTCTCTCTCGTTCTCCATCATATTTTGCATTTGTTGTCTTTCTTTCTGTGCCATTGCTCCTTCTGTCGCTCGCATCTCTCTGACATTTATTCTCTCTCCTTCGCTCTGACTCCTTTTCTTTCCACCTCTCTTCCCTCCTTCAATCCCTCTACTACTTCTTAATCCCCCCCCCTCTCTCTTTCTCTCCTGTTTTCTCATTCTCTCTCCTGCTACTGTCCCGTTTTACTCCTTTGCTTTGTCCCTCGCTTTCTTTTGTGACTCTTTCTGTCATTTTTCTGTCTTTTATCCTCTCTCTGAACTGAACTAGTGAGAAAAGTCTCAGACCCCCAGTGTCCTGACGGACAGAACGAGGGGGGAAAAAGAGCGCAGGAGGAAAAAGATGCAAAAAATCCTGCTGGAGAAAAAAGGCTTAAATAAATTCCACTGGCATCTTGTAAATGTGGATTGGGCGCGTTTGGCCGCGGGCCCCATCTGCGGGCCAGCTGTGAGCGAGAGAGAGAGAGAGAGGGGAGCCGCTGCAGTTGGCCTTAATTGCTGGTGGAAGAGATTAAATGTAGTCGATGAAAATGTTTACTGGCAATGAATATGCATAACGATGAGAAGGAAACGGCAGCGCAAGATTAAAAAGAGAGGGAGGCTATTTACACACACAGAGAGAGAGAGAGAGAGAGAGAGAGAGAGAGGGGAGCAGAAATAGACATGAGAATGATAGAAGGACATGGGCAAGAAAAGAAAGCAGAAAAGTGAGAGAGCAGCAGGAGAGAAAGAGAAAACAGTAGACAGAAGACAGGAAAATGATGGAAAGAGAGGAGCTGCAAAAGAAAGCGAGAGAAAGAGACATCGACAGGAAAAGAGCAGGAGAGAAAGAAAGTGGGAGAGAGAGAGAAGATAGGAAAACGATAGAAAGAGGAGCGACGAAAGGGGAGAGAGAGAGGAGTAGAAATAGAAGTCAGGAAAATAATTGAAGAACATGGGCAAGAAAAGAAAGCAGGAAAGAGAAGGAGTAAAAAGAGAGCAGGAGAGAGAAAGAGAGATACAGAAAACAGGAGATATATATAGAGGGAGATGATAGGAAGACAGGAAATGATAGAAAGATGAGCGTCAAAAGAAAGCAGTTGAGAGAGAGAGGGAGTGTGAGCGTACGAGTGTGTACAATGGTGTGTGTGTGTGTGTGTGTGTGTGTGAGGAATGTTTGTTGGCTCTGTGCCTGTAAGTGGGGGAAGAAACCTTTGGGCGAGGCATTAGGGACTAAAACAGATGGTTTGTGAACCTTTTATTAGGCAGGAAAAAAACATTAATCAAAGCGAGGCAGAAAATGGCAGGCTTTTTTGTTGCAGCGCTATTTTTTCCCCCGTTCTTTCTTTCTTCCTTTTTTTTCCTTTCTTGCTTTTTTTATTTTGCTGTTAAAGGTGCAAATCTTTGCACATCAAGTCTGTTTGTGGCCTTCATATAAAGTACAGGGCCTGTTGGGTGAAGGGCAGGTGCGTGTGTGTGTGTGTGTGTGTCTTTTCCTTATGTTCGTCTGTTTGACTCCTCGGTCATCCGGTCCCCAAAAAGAGCTAAAAACAAGACCTCAGAATATCACCGTGAGCTCTGTGGAAAGAGCTAATGGTACACACAAAAGGAAAAAGTTGGTATTACTGTACTTATGAGGACTTACTTGTGTGCACCCAGTCACGTAAGGAGAACAGACATACGCAAGCAGCTCTTGGCGGGGACCATAAAAAGTTATTTCGCAAATTAATCAATCGTATCAGCAGTTTATAGTGATACAGGTGCTGGTGGGTTTCCTCCCTTTCAGTGAAGCTCTTAGACATGATAGAAGTGCCCCCTTGTGGAGAATCTGATCACAGAGCCGATTCATCGAAAACATCCATTTTTAATTAAGTAGCTAAGGCAGGGTGACTTAACCATAGTATTAAATGATTCAGTGAGAGTCCTTAAAAAATACAGTAGAATGGAAGTGTGTGTGTGTGTGTGTGTGTGTGAGTGTGTGTGTATTTGTGTTTGTGTATGTATGTTCCTGTTTTTATCACACACAAGCGAGTCCTCACAAATATAGTAAAACCAACTATTCTGTGTGTGCGCCATTAGCTTTTTGACTAGGCCAAATGTCCCCACAATGACATTTAGAGCGTGTGTCTGTCTAACAGATATACACACACACACCAGTACACACTAGTACATCCTCTTCAGGTGTGTGTGCGTGTGTGTGTGTGCGTGTGTGTGTTTCAATAGGCTGTTTTTTAAGTAGGTCACTCTCACACCAACACAAGGACCAGAGATACCAGTCACACACACACACACACACACACACACACACACACACACACTTCAGTAAACAAAGATAAATTGTGAACAAAGGTTTAGTGAAAAATCTAATTTAAATTTAGACGTAACTTAAAATGCAAAATGCAATGCAAAAAAACCCAAAATTTTCTTAATGTCCGAATAAAAAAAGAAAACCAAAAAAAAATTTGAAAAAATGTAAACATTTGAAAATTTGTAGAAAAAGTTCCGATAAACACAAATGATGGTTTCATCCCACATTTTGTGAATTCCGTGCCGTCTATTGATTCTGGCTGTGAGGGTTAATACTGTCGTCATTCAAAGTAAAAATGAAGTAATAAAAGGCCCTGATGTTCAGAAGTGAAGAGCTGATTAAAAGCAGACGTTGCCGAGGCACAAATTATCAACTGAGATTCTGTCAGAAATTAAAACAGTAAATTTAATAATCACTTAAAATATGAAACACATTATAATTATTGCCTCCAAAAATGTATGATAAAAAAAATATATATATATATTCTTGCATGTCCATTTATAAGAAAGTTCATTATTTAATTTTTTTCTTAAAAAAAAAAAGATTTAGATTAGAAATGAGTATATTAGAGGGACAGCTCAGGTTGGACGTTTTGGAAACAAGGTTAGAGAAGCAAGGTTGCGTTGGTTTGGACATGTCCAGAGGAGAGACGAGGATTATATCGGGAGGAGGATGTTAAAGATGGAGCTGCCAGGAAAGAGGAGAAGAGGAAGAACAAAGAGGAGGTTTATGGATGTGGTGAGAGAGGACATGCAGGTGGTCGGTTTAAAGGAGGAAGATGCAGAGGACAGGGGGAAATGGAGACGGATGATCTGCTGTGGCGACCCCTAAACAGGAGCAGCCGAAAGGAGAAGAAGAAGTAGGAAAGGTTAATAATACCTATATTATTATTGTTGTTTATTATTATTATTATTATTATTAATGGTGAGGTGGTAGCAGCAGGTGACAAGCTGTCGAGTACCTGTGGAATTTTTCCCACTGCACCTCAGGCATGAGACCAAACCCGTCTGGAGAAACATAAGAAACAATTATTGCTAATTATTGATAATGAGTCGTAATGAAGCACCGCTAACTGCGCTGGCGCTCCTTTAAAGTCCAACAGCGGCCACGAGCTTCCATTTAAGCTCACGCCAAGCAGCCGCCGTTTCCGGAGAGGCTTTTACATAGAATCACCCTTTTTGATGCCTTTCCCAAAATCATTCCCATCACTCCCAGCGGGAATCCATCATTCCATTCCTTTCCAAAGCTCTGTTACACATTCCGGCCCACCAGTCATATGCATTCCGTTATCCTTCCAGCAGGCCAGTGGTGGTCTAGTGTTTAAGGACTAGGCCTCAGGATCGGAATGTCCTGGGATCGAATCCCGGACCGGTAGGTTGCCCGGAGCAAAGTACCGTCCCCATAACTGCTCTCCGGGTGCTGTATATGGCTGCCCCCTGCTGCACAGTGTGTGTGGGGGTTAAATATCTTTGGACAGTGGGAAGAAACCCCCACAGACCCGGACCATCCCGTGTGGGAATCGAACGCAGAACCTTCTCGCTGTGAGGACACCATGCTACAATTTTACGTTATGTTACAGTGTTCTTTACTTTCTTCAGGCATTCCCTGAAGAACGAATCCCAGTTTGCCGTTACACCTTTCAGCTTTCCATTACGCATCCTGGTTCCAGCGTTCATGCATTTCATATTCCGATCATGTTTCCATGACACTTTCCTTGTTCTTTTCCCAGTTACAGTTTCCCTTGACTCCCTTTATATTTCTAATTCTGGTCCAATGCACCTCTCCACATTTAATTCCACAACCAGGTAGATGTGGCCTTCCGGACCACATTCCAGGGTTCTGTTAGGAGTTCCAGCATGCAATTAGACATTTCAGTATTCTATAAATATCCCACTGCATATTAAGATTCTATGAAGAATTCCAGCATTTGTTTCTTCCAGCATTCCTTTACTCTTTCCAGTGTTCGTTTGCACCTTCCAACGTTCCGACACACATCCACATCTCCATTTCATCCAGCATTCCAGACCAGTCTTCCATTGTGCCCTTGTGCCCTTGAAAATTGCACATTCTTGCTGCATTACTTTACAGATTATGCCACTTCATTGTACCTCCCTGGATCCTGTTTTACTATCAAAATTCCCAACCACAGACCAGATCTCCTTTATGCATTTCAGCATTCCAGGTTCCAGGGTTCTATGTTGTTTTTCTTAGCATTCCATCATTCCTTATTTTTGAATTCTAGAGCACATTCAAAATGCACTGTCACTGCAGGGTAATTCATAACTTGGAAATATTTTGGAAATTACTACAGAGGATCCTGGTAGATTTCTCAAGTTGAAATAGCACTGATCTGTTACTCTATCAGGTGTGTACAGGTTTCTCTCTCTCTCTCTCTCTCTCTCTCTCTCTCTCTCTCTCTCTCTCTCTTTCTCTCTCTCTCTCTGTTTACTCCTGTTCAGCTCTCTGGTTGGTTTTATAGGGGTTTTATGGTCCCTGGCCTGCTGTTGGAACCATAAAAGAGAAGTCCCTGAGTCACAATTAAACAGAGAGAGCATGAGAGAGAGTGAGGACCTCTCTTGAATATTTCATCCATGATCCCTAACTCTGATGTATCATTCTCACCAGCTTGTCATTTTTACATACCACTGTGCATAAGTCAGAGACCACCCTTTTGCCGATTTCCTTTTCACTCAAAACAGCCCTTAAATAATCAATTTTTCAGCTGCTGTAAAAAGTGATTTTTTGTTTCAAGTTCACCCAACTAGCTAAGACTCCTTCAATCACACAGTGCAACAAATAAGGATGGAGTCTAGCATCGGTTTCCTTCAAGTCACCATGATAAGCACCCTCGCTGACTAAAAGTGCTCTCTTGGACTCCTAGCCATGATGGGTCCAAAACTTTCCCATTGGAAACAAAGGTGCAGTGATTTTTCCTTAATAGTGGGTTCAGTCCCATTTTTTTCTTCCAATGCAAGTTTTGCAATTATGTTTTTTTTTTCTTATGTGAGTGAATGGTCCATGTAATCTTCTCAGACACTTTCCTGTAAACATTTTAAAGACACATGAGGGTAATGTGCATGGCAGCTGAGGTGTGTGTGGGTAGCTGCTTGTGTGAATGTGTCCCTTTTGAAGGGGAACTTGTCTGTGGCTTTTGGAGCAGCTTTTTATGGGAGGCTGCAGCCAAATCTGTGGATTTAAGACCGAAAGGTTGAGGAGTTAAAGTGGCAACACACAAAAGTTAACAGTGAATAAATTAAATACTAATTTTAAAGGTTGGAGATTCTATAGCAACTCATAAATATCCATGATGGGAGCAACAGCCTAAATCTCTTACAATGGTGTAGAATCTCACCATTAAGGAACAGAAAATGAAGGAGCCTTTCAAACACAGGTAAAGATTTGAAAGAATATATCAATGAGTTCAATATTTCTATTGAATATTTAGTTTGATTCACTTTTATTAAAGGAAACAGCATCATGGAAAACTCCTTACAATCACATGATGAAGAAACTTTGAGAGGAATCAACTTTCTGTATGAATAAGTGTAAGAAACAGGATATTTCTATTGATATATAACTATGGAGAGGAATCAAAAAGGGAAACTTCCAAAGAATGGATTGAAGAAGCACATAGAAAAAAGGAGAATCTCTCAAAGAGCAAAATGAAAACAATTAAGAGAAATGAAGATTCAAAAGGAGTAACTGTCACTAGCATAATGAAGAACCTCTGAGAGGAACCAAAATTTAAAGGTAAAAAATCTCAAAGAAAATAAAGAATGACTTTAATGAACCAGGATTTAAGGAGAATCTGCCAAAGAAGGTAATGAAAAAACACGGAAAGCAACTAAGATAAAGATAAAACTCAAAAGGATTAAAAAAAAAAAAAACAGATTCAAGACTCAACCAAATTCACAACCAAAGGACACAATGATGAACCAAGGCTTGAAAAGGAAAAACCCCCAAAGAACACTATGAAGAACTATTGAGAAGAACCATGACACTCAGACTGTTTTGAAGAGACACTGAGAGAAACCATGACTGAAAAGAATAATTGCCAAAAAGCAAAATGAAGAATCTCTCAGAGGGACCGACACTCGAAAGTAAAACTCCCAAAGGACATGAAGAGCCACTGTAAAGGGCCAAGACTCACAGATTTAAACACAGATTTAAAAGGGTAAACTCCAATAGAACATGTTAAAGAAACGCTTAGAGGAACCAATATTTGAAGTACTGGAAAATCCTTGAGAAGAACCAAGACTCAAAATGGAAATCTCCCAAAGATACTGAAAGACCAAGGAGATGGAATCAACTGTGCTTGGGCATATTTCTTCAACTAAAGACTGCAAGCATGGTATCAGACCTCAGCTTGGTGTCTGAAAAAAATAATCACAAACCAGGTCCAAAACCTGATGATTTGTTGGGCCAGTCCAGCTGAGATTGAGAGGTTGTGGGTAAAACAGGGTTCTCATGATGATGCAGAGGAAAGATTCATGAGGTACCTAGATCATTGATGGGCAAAGTCAATCAAATAAGATGGAAATAATCCATTGAAAGAAAGCAAGCCCAATTTAGGGAAGTGGTGGAACGTATGTCACTTCGGTGCTAAGCTGGTAGCTTCGTTTCGGATCGGTGTCGTGTTTTTTTCTTATCCTTTTCCAGCACTATTAAAGTTCTGTCTCATCCAAGGATCTCTGCTTTCCCTCAATTAGACGCTTTTCATTTTCATTCCCACCACTGCTTCAGATGCGAAGTCCCATATCAGAGAAGCTCCAAAAGCAAATGGCACAACATGTGAAGGTGAACTTCACCTCAGGTCGAGCGCTCCGAAGCGAGCGCCCAGACTGTTTGGTCTGCGACGCTCGCCGCAAAACCAAAACACTGCGGTTTATTAGCCGGGCTAAAATCCCCCTGCATATGCTGTTGATTTTGGGCGCCGTCCAAATCACCTTGGAGGCACTGCCAATGTTTTTTTGGATCCGCACCCATTTGTGAAGCAATTAAAAGTTTAGAGTTAAATTCATATTCACTTTTTGTTATTTTTCCCCCCCATTTTCAGGGCCATCCACTCTCAGCTTGAAGTTATTTGTTAATCAGATGTATGATTTGTGCTGACAGTGTGATAGAAGCCTTTATGCAATGGAGATTACAAAATGACTGATAGCTAATTAGTACTTTATTACTATGCTGCACACTTCACTCTACCAGGGTGCTTTCCTTTGTTTCCGCTGAGGTTAGCCATCTCCCGTTTCCGTTTCTCTTAGAAAACGCAGTTTGACTAAACAGCTTGGAGACCCCTGACCAATCAGATTCACCCAGGGACTTGATGGCCATGTGTTGGCAGTCATAGACAAAGAAAGGACAGAATGATCTGGATAAATTAGTGACTTTTATTGCAACTAAATCAAAATAGACCTGAAACATTGGTCTAGTGTTTAGGGACTAGGCCTCATGATCAGAAAGATGTGGGTTCAAATCCCAGACCTGTAGGTTGACCTGAGGTTCCATTAAGCACTTTTACTTTCAGCTTTAGTTTTAACTACTCTAAAGAACTCTTAGGATCTGTACTTACAAGATACAGAATAGTTCCAATAAATTCATAGTTTAAATTATAGTAATTTATAAGCAATTTATATTTGAATTATTAATCACAGCATAGTTCACATTATATTAGTTTGAGAATATGTTTTTCCTGGTAATCCATGTTGTAAACTAATAATTTCAAATGTGAAAGTTTTATACTATTAAACGAACAGCTGAAAATATGAATCATTTGTAATACATCCTAGAAACCTTGTAGTAGGTACTAAAAAAATATTATAGTAGATGCTGAATCATTTAAATTAGGTGCTGAATTTTTGGTGGTAGTTGCTAAATAAATTTAGTACATAATTTAAAACACCAATAAACTAGTTACTGAACCATTTATAGCACTAACTAAATCATTTATAGTAGATATTGAACAAATTCCAAACAATTCATAGTCGGTATTGAGTCAATTCTGAGAGATATTAAATAATTCACAATAGAAACCAATTAATCAATAATAGTTGCTGAATCATTTGCTATAGTTACTGAATAATGTCAAGGAGTTTCTGCATAATTTATTTTTTATATAATATACTATTTTTTAAAATACCTAATAATATTGAATAATCATTAGTAATTATGGAATAATTAGTTAAAAACAAAATAATACATATTATGAATCTTTCATAATAAGAAATAATTCTTATTTACTGAATGACTTAAAGTAGATCATTTTAGTCATTATCAGATAATTTTCAATGAATATGTTTTTGTAAACAATGAGTAGTACATACATTCAGTGTAATTTTATACTGAATACTGAATCAAATACCAAAAGAGTTACAGTGAATACAGAATAATGGGCAGTAAATTATATTTAATCTATATTAATAGTAGATATTAACTAACGGCTGAAGCTCTGCAAAAAAATCTGCATATGCTAAACCTGCATAATGAATAAGAAATTTTTAAAAACCTTCTAAGTGAAATATACAGCAAAAATGTTACATTTGTACAGCACATTTCACAATCCCAAGGTTGATAAAAAGATGTTCAAAATTAAAAAAATAAGATAAATTGAGAGAGAAGTTGATTAAAGAGGAAAGTTTAAGATCAGTTATATGTGAGACAGAGGAAATTATTTTTATTTGAATACTCAAAAACATATCGCAAGTTACTCAGTTATTCATAGCAAATACTGAAGAATTTAGAGAATAAAGAGAATAGTTTGAATGAATTATAGAAGATACTGAATAATTCACAGTAGAAACTGAATAATATTTAACAGTTACTAGATAATTTGTAGTAGATACTCTCTATATGCTTAATAAAACTTGAAACACCGGTTAAGGTATGATGCCCATGGACTGATCAGGCTGATTTTAGTTAGTTTTTAGCTAGTCTTTAGTACCGACTTACTGACAATATTCTCTGCTCCACACTGAGCAGAGAGAAAGAAATAGGCAAGGAGAGGAAGCGAATCTCTGAGGAACTGTAGCAGGTCAGCTGTGAATGTAAAATGCAAATCCTGGACAGGATCTCTGACAGAGTGCCAAACGAAGCCCAGCTGCCGCCTCGGTGCCCAGGGTGCCCATGTCGGGGTACTCCCTTGGCGCTGCTGTTTTTGCCGATGCTGCTGTCCGTGTTGCTGTTTCCCCACCCAGTGGACACGAAAACGACAGCAGCAAGGCATTCAGTCTAACGGCTGTTAGGCCAAAAGTATGCAGACACACTTTAAAAGAGCTTAGTGGACATCTCATACCAAATATGGAACACCTCCTCTTTGCAGCCATTCCTCATTTAAGGCAAAAAAAGCATTTGTGAGGTCAAGGGCTGATAGAAACCTTCCCCAGGGTGTTCAGTTGGGTTGAGGTGAGGGCTCTGTGCATGTTTTTTGGATGCTGTAACTTGAGCATATACAGTACTGTGCAAAAGTTTTAAGCAGGTGTGAAAAAATGCTGTAAACAAAGAATGCTTTCAAAAATGGAAGTATTAATAATTTATTTTCATCAATCAACAAAATGCAGTGAATGAACAAAAGAGAAATCTAAATCAAATCAATATTTGGTGTTCCCACCCTTTGCCTTCAAAACAGCATCAACTCTTCTAGTTACACTTGCACACAGTTTTTGAAGGAACTCGGCTGGTAGGTTGTTCCAAACATGACTGTGTTTCAACCTCCGTGTGAGACTGATGATCATCAGTACCTGTTTGGTAAAACTGGTTGATCAGACATCGACTATAAGAATATAGTCGATAAGAATCTATAAGGTTGCAGAGAGCATGATTTTACATTTTAAACACATACACAGCAGTGGAAACTCCAGTTATGGCACCACTCCAGTCGACACTTGGCATTGCACATAGTGTTTTTTTGTCTTACAGTTGGCTAGGGAGAAATGGCATAATTAACATAATTCTATCAATACTATAGGCTGTATAAAATTTTTCTATTTATTATGCAGCTTAAGCAAAAAGTTGCTAATATATATAGATTATTTATTTATATGTTTTGGTTTTTTTTTGTCTAAGAAAGAGTTGTGGAAGCTAGGTTAAGAAAAGATTAGTGATTAGTGAGCGCCACTATGGTTTCATGCCAAGAAAGAGCATTACAGATGCAATGTTCGTTCTGAGGGTGTTGATGGAGAAGTACAGAGAAGGTCAGAAGGAGTTGCATTGTGCCTATGTGAACTAGGAGAAAGCAGATGAGAGGGTGCCTAGAAATTAGTTGTGATTTATATGAAGAATTAAGGTATGGATGTTAGAGTAGTACAGAATATGTATGGACGGCAATGTGACAGTGGTGAGATCTACAGTAGGAGTGATGGATGCATTTAAAGTAGAGATGTTATTAGATCTTGGATCAGTGCTGAGCCCATTGTTGTTTACAATAGTAATGAACAGCATGATGGATTAGCATAGACAGGAGTTGCATTGCAGATGACATTGTGATCTTTAGTGACAGGAGGTAGCAGCTTGAGGAGAACCTGCAGAGATGGAGATCTGCTTTAGAGAGGAGAGGAATGAAAGTCAGTAGGACAAAGATAAAATGCATGAATGTGAATGAAACGGCGAGTGTGGAAGAGAGATGAAGTAGAGAGCGCAGGCAGGTTGGAATGGGTGGAGAAGAGTGGCTGGAGTGACAGATACCAGCAAGGGTGAATAGAAAGGTTTACAGGATAGTAGTGAGTCCAGCTATGATTTACGGGCTGGAGATGGTGGCACTGGTGGAAAGACAGGAGGCGTAGCTGGTGGTGTCAGGATTAAAAATGCTTAGATTTGCATTGGGTGGGACAAGGATTGACAGGACAGAACAAATATATTAGAGGGGGCTGGCATGGTGGCAACAGTGAGAAAGTCCTAGGTTTCATTTCCAGACAGGGTGGTCCTGGTCCTTTCTGTGTGGTGGACACGTTCTCCCCGTGTTGGTGTTTGTTTCCCCCCTTCGTCCAAAGACCTGCATGTCAGCTGGATTGAAGATGCTAAATTGTCCCCCAAGGTGTTTGTGTTTGTCTGCGTGTCTTCAATGGATAAGTGACCTGTGAGAGCTAAGCCAGACTCCGAAACCACCCACCACTCTAATCAGAACAAGTGGCTAAGAAAATTAGTGAGTAAGTTAGTAAATTAGTGGGAAAGCGTGAGTATTAGAGGGACAGGTCAGGGAGCAGCTGAATGTAGAGGAAGAGGAAGTAGTTACTGATCCCTGAGTTTCACCTTTGAAAATCTGTTTATTGATTTGATTAATTTTACTCTCTGAGCACATACTCACAAACGAGCATCTCATCTTGGCCGAACGCAACCACCTACAAACGAGCAGCGGCAGCTCAAAGCAACTTAGATTGTTTGAGAGCTGAAAAATGGCATCACGGCTGACCAGTCGGGCCGCACGCGATTACATAACCGCAATTAGTTTAATTCGTCCCGTTTTGCATCAAAGTGCCATTTTATCTCAATTAGCTTTCAGATCCCCATTCACTGAACAGCAGAGATACATGATTGATAGAATGTGTGTGTGTGTGTGTGTGTTTGTGTGTGTGTGTGTGTGTGTGTGTTTGTGTGTGTGTGTGTGTGTGTGTGTGTGTATATATGTTTTCAACATTGTGTAGGCTCTGGCTAATGGAACGTAGCACCGATGACCTCTCAGCAGGTGCACTCATGCAGAGGTCGGAAAGAGAGATGCAATTTCCTGCTTTCCAGCCATAAAACACACACACACACACACACACACACACACACACACACACACCCACACACACACACACAACCACAAATGCTGTCAGATTCTGGCGGCTGCCAGGACAACACTTAGCAAGCAGCTCGTCGACTTTTAGGCCGCCGACCACGGCTTGCCAAAAACATAATTACGACAGGCGATTTGCACAGCCGCTATAGGAACAAACAGCCCTGAGCGGCCGTGTGTGTGTGTGTGTATGAGTGTGTAAGAACCACTTTCTCTGCATTAAAACAGAGCCAACAGTTGAAAGGTTAATCGCTAATGCAGCCGCTTGCCTTCTATTACGAAAAACCAGTTGCGTTCTAATTAAATGGATATTAATTATACAGTCAAAACTTTATCGAAGGTAATTACACGTGTTCATAAAGTCATTCCTAGTCTCTGACAGCCTTGTATCTCAGAATTTAAAAAAATAAATACATTTTTACAGGAGCCAGTCAAGCATCTATTGTTCTGCCCCCTAGTGGTCAGAATGAAACCGGAATGTTTTCAGCTGCCTTAATTGAATTATTTAATCAATTTAAGGCTCTGTTGTCCAAAGTGGCTACTCACATTTTGCTGTTTTGATGTTGACCAAGGTCTCAAAGTTGTGCCACACAGGCAACTGGTCTAAAAGTCTAAATTGAATGATGACTATAGAGATCAGAGTCCAGAGTCCTACCTGTGGCTGAATTTAATGGGAAACTAAGAATGTTGAGCTGCTAGCGAGCAACGGGGGTGAAACAGGGCTGAGATAAAGTGGTCAGCCCAATGGATAAACCAAAAATTACTCTTGGGTTTAAATGTGAGATGATAGACAATAAAAGCTGGATTATATTGGAAGGAGGATGTTGAGGATGGAGCTGCCAGGAAAGAGGAGAAGAGGAAGACCAAAGAGGAGGTTTATGGATGTGGTGAGAGAGGACATGCAGGTGGTCGGGTTGAAGCAGGAAGATGCAAAAGACAGGAAGAAATGGAGACAGTTGATCCGCTGTGGCGACCCCTAAACGGGAGCAGCCGAAAGAAAAAGAAGAAGAAGACTTGCATTCTGTGCCTGTATTTCTGGGCAGTGGAGGCCTAGTGTTTAAGGATGAGGTCCCATAATGGAAGGTCATGGGTTCACAATGACAGGAATAGTCACTTTCATTTTCACTCTCAATGTTTCTGAAATTCCTCTCCTTGACACCATATCTACCCATCACCTCCTCATCACCGCTGTTACCTTCACCAACGTCCAATGACCATAAACATCTGCACCAATCACCACTCTCTCACAGTGGTAGTCCAGTGGTCCAGTTTCCACCGCATCCTGTAGACTAACAGCACTGGTGGTGGTTGTTGTCAACCCGGGCCTTAGCCAATCCGCTATGGAATTCTGTATCGTTTTCTGCAGGTTGATGTGGCAAAGTTTTACACCGGATGCTTTTCCTGACATAACCCTCCCCAATTATCCAGGCTTGGGACCGGCACGAAGAAACATACTGGCTTGTGCATCCCTAGTGGCTGGGTTATGGTGGGAATAGATTACCACTGCTTGTCTCAAATGAAAAACAGAAATTTAAACATGGATATGAATGGTTAAAAATTTCGATTTTAATTTTAATAGAACTTTTAGTATATTTCATTTTATTAAAAACTTTATTCTAAATATTATTTAAAAAACTTTTCTAGGTTTATATTTTTTCCGAAATATTTTATTAGAATTTTATTCCAGACATAAATTTTTTAGGATTTTTTTCTTGATGTTAACACACAAACCAGTACTTATGGATTTATGATCTTTACATATTAATGATTTATAGAAAAAAATTCTATACATTTTTTAACTACCACACTTTTTTTCTTAACAGAGGCTTGCAGAATGTCCGGTGTGAACCCAGGCCTCATGTAGGCCATTTATCCGTATTTTCTCATATCGTTCTCCGAGCGCTGGAGTTTGGCTCCGGGTTGCACCGTATTGCACCATGTTGGGATGATGAATGCGAGCTGGTAAGTAGCACAATCTCCAAAACTCCACTGTCACGTCCCGTCCTCGGGGACCCAGACCTAGATAGTACACACTAAAATAAAGCGGAGGAACATGTAGATTACACACATATTGTAACACACACACACACACACACAATAGAATAGGAACAGTTATTGTTGGTCTTTGGGATTGCAGATACATTAAACTCCCCCAACCCCCTGCCCACACCCCAGCCCCCCACTCCCACCCACACACACACAAACACAAACACACCAACTCTGAGAAGAAAAGGTGGTGATGGAGAGATGGAGATGAACAGTGGAGAGGAGTGAGAAGTGCTATCACACACTGGGAAGTGTGTCAGTGCTGGTAATGGCTGAGGTGTATTTTGACAAGTCAAATGTGTTACATTTTACCAAAGTGCTGCGCCGAGAAGAGCATGACAGCCTAACCAATTACAATAGATATCCCCCCCATCTATCGCTCTCTCTCTCTCTCTCTCTCTCTCTCTCTCTCTCTCTCTCTCTCTCTCTCCGCTTAGTCTTTCTTCTTCTTCATTTTGGTCTTTTTATTAGAAAACAGGATATATAACTTAACCTGAACTGTTCTACTATGTTCTAGATATTCATTTTATTAGTGCTAAATCTACATTTTGTAAGCATGGTATCCTGGATATTAATTATTATCTAATTTTATTAGAAATGTATCCTGCATGTTAATTTCTTTTTTTGAATGTTTTTGAATTTGTTTCTTTAGGAATTTTTTTCCTGAATGATTCTTTTAAAGTTATTTTGAACATTTGGTCTTTAAGAAACTTTATTCAGAAGTTTGCTTCCTTAGAACTTTATTTAGAGTGTTTGTTTCTCTAGAACTTTATTCGGAATGTATGTTTTTTTAGAACCTTATTTTGAATGTTTGTTTCTTTAAAAAAAGTTCTAGAGGTTTGTTCCTTCATTCTATATAGTTTGAAAACCAAGAAACATAATCTGTCTTGGACTGATCAGAGCTTTGTTCTACATGTTCATTTTAATTAGAAGTGGGTATAAATTTTATTGAAAGTTTATCCCAGAAATGTTATTCTATTAGGTTAATTTCATAATAACCATATTCTAAATATTTATTTGATTTGATATGTTTGTTTCTTTAGAACTCCTTCCAGAAATTAATTCCTTTAGCACTTCTTTCTGAAGGTTTGTTCCCTTAGAAAGTTATTCTGAACAACTGCATTTTAAGAATCTTTATTTTAGCGGTTTGTTTCTCTAGAACTTTATTCAGAGTGTTTTGTTTCTCTAGAACTTTATTCAGAGTGTTTGGTTTCTCTAGAACTTTATCCTGAGTATTAGTTTTTCTAGAACTTTATTCAGCGTGTTTTGTTTCTCTAGAACTTTATTCGGAGTATTAGTTTTTCTAGAACTTTATTCAGAGTGTTTTGTTTCTCTAGAACTTTATCCTGAGTATTAATTTTTCTAGAACTTTCTTCAGCGTGTTTTGTTTCTCTAGAACTTTATTCATAGTGCTTTGTTTCTCTAGAACTTTATTCAGAGTGCTTTGTTTCTCTTGAACTTTATGCAGGAAGTATTGTTATTCTTTATAACTTTTTTCCTTAATGTGTCAGGAACATTATTCTGAATGTTTGTGTCCTCAGAACATATTGTAGCTTTATAAAAATGCTAAATATATATATATATCTATTTACTTTTTCTAGATTTTTATTTGATTGAAAGAACATGTTAGTTTCTTTAGACTTTCATTCTGGATCATCGTTCCTTTAGCTCAGGAACATAAGGTTGTAATTTCATACAATAATATTGTAAACTGAGAATTGAAATGTTTTGTGTAAATATATTTTTATATAATATATATACTTATAATTCATCCATATTCATGAGTGGGGCTGTACGTACACACACACACTCGCCTGATTTATTAACAAGGGCTGGTCTCCTGGTGTCTCTGTGTAGCGGACACACACTTCAAGCTGTAAGGGTGAGTCTCTTCATCAAAGAGACACACACTGCAGCACTCCCACCCAGAGTCCTGGAGCAAGGCCAGAAAACACCCACACACACAAACCTCCTCCTTATCCCACCGGGCTGAGGGCACCTGAGATACACACCTCACTGAATTAGCATTGCCTGAAACAAACCCCCCTCCCCAAACCTTCACACACACCTGTCTATCACACACACACACACGGGGGGATTATTATTCACCAGAGCATGCGGCCATGAGAGAGTGTCTCCCGCATTGTATCGGGTCACTGTGCACCATCCCCACGGCAACCAGGTACAGCTTCACAGGCCATCTGTGTGTAAGACTGAAATATCATCCCACACACACACATACACGCAAACCTTTAGGGCTTTATCAACAGAAACTCCTTCAACTGTCTTGATGTCTCCTAGTTACTGTTGCTAGGTTGGACAAGCTTTGCAGCCCACTAGTAAAGAATCCAGTACCCGTATTGTCCCACATGGCACGGTAGCACAGAATTTTAGAAGAGGGCGCATTTTGGTTGCAGGCTTCTCGGCAGACTCAGGTAATCACATGGCTTTTTTTGGTTCCATCGGCTGCACCTGATTTAATTTAATGAGGGATTGATTAGATAAACTAGCTGTAAATAAATGATGAATGGGGTCCAGGGCGGCAACTCATTGGGCGCCACCAGATGGGCTCCTGTCTGTAATTGCAAACCTATATACGCTGAAGCCCATATATAAAGTCCAAAATAATAGCCACGGAATGGATAACTGGTCATTTGTCTTCTCCCTCAGTGTCCTCTTGATCTGTCCATCAGCTCTCCTCTCCGCTACTCGTTGAATGAATGGCGATTAATTGCTGCTGTAATGACGTTAATGGAATGATCGCAGCTCTGCAGTGGGACTCACGACTGAGGAATTAGCGGGCTAATCTAATCTGGGAACAGAGCTTTGCAAATAGGTCATTAAACAGTGCCTCTCCTGAGAGTGAGACTCGAGGTGTGATTGCTACCTGTCTGTAAATCATTAGTTGGCTCCCTTTCACCTGCCTGTTCACTTTTCTCTCTTTCACCTGTCAAGCCAAAAACCTGCCATTAACGACATCTCACTACACATTTGCCAAAGTGCGGCTAAGCAAAGCGCTAATGTTGACAGCCTGTGCACTTCAGGGTAAGCAAACTTTGCGATCACACTTGCTGAGAAACACCAACCATAAAATCGCTCACCTTCAGGAGTTCATTCATCTGTATTTATACTAACTCTTCCTACTGTTGCCGTCCCAAAGCACATTCTCTGGGGTAATAGGGAATGGGGCACAGGTTCAGGAGGTCGTGGGTTCTAATCCCAGAGCAGTAGGTTTCCCTGAGGTTCCTTTGAGCATGGTATCGTCCCTGTCACTGCTCCCTGTGCATTGGATACGCATGGTGTGCGGATGGGTTAAGTGAAAATGGCTCTTTGACATTGTTAGCACAGCTCACAGTGAACAACAATGAAATGCATCCCCTACATTTAACCCCTTAATCACTAGGCCAGCACCGCTCCATGCAGAGAAAGCGTTTTGTTGTGGTTCAACGAGTGCTATGTGTTCACAATGACAAATTGTCCCTTTTAGAAATGTAAGTGTAGCCCTCTAATGAGTGTCATTGAGGGTAAATAGAAAGGAACCAGGACACAAGAGGACAGATATCCTAGCAGCATGAGAAGTACAACTGAAAAAAAATTTAAATAAACTGAATTTTAAAAAAAAACAGCACAAAAAAGCTGAAACTCCCTATGAGCATGATGGAGAATGGCTGAAAGGAACCAGGACTTGAAAAGGAGGTACTTGATAAGCATGAAGAAAAACCACAGAAGGAAACGGGATTCAAAAGGAGAATTTACCTAAACAAATGAGGAAGACACAGCAAAAGGAATCAGACCTCAAATGGAGGATCAAGATGAAGAGAAAAGAACTACTAAGAGGATAATGTTCTTGAAAAGAGAAATTCTCTAGAAGTGTTAGGAAGCACAACTAACAGGAAATGAGGACTCAAGTGGACAGACTTCCTGAGAGCATGAGGAACAACAATCCACAGGGATCCAAATTCAAAGGGACAGATACCCAAAAAGTATGATGATGAACCATGAAGAGGAAGTAGAACTCAAATTGAGAAATTCCTTGTAAGTACGTGAGGAAAGGGAGGAACCACTGAGAAGAACCAATATTGAAAAGAAGGTCCTTAAAAGCACGAGGAAGGACCAATAAAAGAAACCAAGACTAACAAGGAGAATCTCCCTAAAACTGAAAAGGAAGCAGGACTCAAGAGGAGGATGTCCCTAAGGCCATTCTGAAGAACACACTGAAATGGAGATCCCTAAATCCCTAAAAGCATTTGGCAAAACAACTGAGAGAACATAAAAGGAGAAGCTCAAAAGTAAGAGGAAGAATCATTAGGAAAAATCTCTGCTTACAAGGAGAAACTCCCAAAAGTCTACTAGGAAACCACTGAAAGAAACCAGAACTGAGAAGCAGATACTAACTAAAAGTATGAAAAACAACAACTAAAAGTAACTAGGGCTAAAGAGGTGACCTAAAAGCATCCTGAAGAACAACTGAAAGGAACCAGGACTAAACAGGACTGACTGGAGGAACAAAAAAGAGAAATCAGGACTTCAGAAGAGTGTTCTTGGAGTGTTCTTTGTTGGTATACCAAAACCTCCACTTCTGCTCAATCTTACTGCAGATTTA
The DNA here is from genome assembly GCA_017165825.1 of Hepsetus odoe. NCBI lineage: Eukaryota > Metazoa > Chordata > Actinopteri > Characiformes > Hepsetidae > Hepsetus > Hepsetus odoe. Next base: position 695,547 of record CM029381.1, read on the forward strand.
TGGAGTCCAACCTTTTTAGAAAGGATCTTCTAACCTTTTTCAACTTGATCTTTCAACAACTCTCTTTCTGCAAAAGCTCTGGTGTGGACCAGACTTTGAAAGATCTCTGTTCTTTAGATAAAACTGGACTTCCACTCACACCTGATCTCATTGATGGAAAACACCTGGCTTTCATGTCACCTTGAAAGGAAGTGCTATTCCAAGATGTTCACATACTTCCCCCGAACGGGCCTTTAAAAACTGTATCATTTTCTCAACTAAATAAATGAGCAAGTTCAATATTTGTGTCTCATTAAAAAATTTTAGTTGAGGACTTTTTTGAAAATCTGATTATGTTTTGACTGAAATTAAGTCCTACTCATGGTTCCTCACTGGTAGGCATAAGACATACAATATCTGCTAAAAGGTCCTGCCTGGGCAAACAAACTAGCTTGCAAGACTGTAGAGCAACGGGGCTTGTTAATTGCATCCACAAGGCAACCGAGCAGAGTTTTCTTAGCACTGTGGAGCTTTTCCGTGCCAAGTTTGTGGCCTTGATAAAACATGGTTGTTACAGCAGGAGCATTATGGTCTGAAATTACACAGAAAATGTACCATTTCTTCACCAAGCCTGGAGACCTTGAGTGATCACAGCCATTGTGCCAGAGGTCCCAGTCATAAACCAGCCCTTTGACCACTTGACACTGGGGAGGCCTCGGACAATGGAGCAGTCGCTGTGGGCCGGGCTGAGGGGGCAATGTGAGCAAAGGGAGGGAGGAAGGCAGAGCGGAAAAGAGAAGCCTCCCGAGGCGACGATGGTCAGCTTGCTAAATCGCCATCCTTCCCGATTGGAGCAGACGTTCTTAGCGTGTAATATTTTAATGAAATATTAATCGAGCGCATTGTAATTCAATTAAAAAGGATAAGTGAGTGGGGGAGACTGGAAGAGAGGGAACAGAAGATTATGGAGGGAGAGAGTGTGTTCGAGGAGTGCTTTATCGGCATTTGCGACTAATCAGAAAGGGCATCAGGGGATAATCATGACACGACTGAATGTAAAGCCCTGAAACAGAAGCTGTTCGGCAACACGGGATACGTGGGGCTTAATACTCTGTTAATGGGACAATTAAATGGAAATATTTTATCTGGAATGATCTGCGGTGACCTTGCACTCATCTAAATGAGGATGTGGTGGAGTGTGGATTTATTAAATACATATTTTAAATAGCATTCCATTCAGTCTTCTCCTTTTTAGCTGCCGGCATGTGATATTTTCTGGATTCTTTATGATCCCTGTGCTCATTCTGACACTGCACTGTAGGATGCGTAGGGACCGACGTGGGTTCTGGGTTCTTTCGGTTTAGAAAGTGCTCTGTAATGACTGTATGCTCCACTTGCCCATTTTGACACATTTTAAAAGGCTATGATGTGACTCCTCTTCTTGTGTTCATATGATCCATGTTAATTCTGACAAACTGTAATATTCTTAAGGAAGCAAAGGGGGCAATATACCTTTGATGTGCAGGTTTCCTCCAACCATCTCAAGACACACATGTCAGGTGGATTGGATATTGTAAGGTGACTACAACCTGTCCTGTCCTGTCCCTACCTTTCACCCTGTGAGAACTGGGATAGACCCCAGCACCACCTACGACCCTAATCAGGACAAGCAGCTCAGAAAATGAGTGAGTAATGTTTAATGTTCATATGATCCATATGGCACCAATTGGCAGTGGTGGCCGAGTGTTAAGGGAGTTGGGCCCCAGGATCAGAAGAGCATGGGTTCGAATCCCAGGCCAGTAGCTTGCCCTGAGGTACCCTTGAGCAAGGTACCATCCCCCTCACTGCTCCCCGGGCACATGCAAACATGTGCTGCCTCATGCTCCACATGTTTGTGTGTGTGGGTAAAATACGGAGGTGTAATTTCATTGTGGTTCACTGTGTGCTATGTTGTGTTTCATAATGACAAGTATAGTCACTTTCACTTTTCACTTCAATTGCTTTCTAATGACCATATGATACACACGGCCAACTGGAAGATGGATCTGAAAGAACTGCCAATGATGACAGAAATAAGTGTCCCACGCCTAATCAGCTGCCATCAGGAATAATCTGATGAGGCCGGTCATCTCAGAGTAAGCACCCAGGGGGGATTCGTCACTGTCCCTGCTGATAATCCCAAAGGAAGACAAAAGCCGGCTTTGGCTCCAGCATTATCAAACACAGACCGTAGTAATCATGAGGAGTGGGTCTGCGGTTTGGCAGCTGCTACAGTTAAAGAACACAATGCTGTTCGATTATTAATGCAGAGAACATCACGACTGTTTAGACCCAAAGTTAGGACTGTCCAACATAAACATCCAGGTCATTTTCTTCAGCTGGGCGTCCTTCGGTTGGGGTTTCAGTTATTGGGCTACTAACATACACACAGAGTCCAACAGCAGAGATTCAAAGTAATGAAATTAAAACACTGAGTTTCGGTCCTTAAGTAGAGTTTTCTGCTGTCTGTCCAGAGTCTTTGGTATTTATTTTTCTAGTACAGATTGAACACCCATTTGGCCTAAATGGACAAAAACCCACAGTTAAGACGTCCCTCTGTGTGTCCATCACTGTAGGTTAGATGGAAGGAGACAAGAGAGAGAGGACAGGGAGAGTGGACGGCGGGAGAACTAGTAGAATCATGGATGAAAGTGAAGCGGTGAAGTTAATCTTGATTATGTTCAGTAGATTGTTTTTATTGGAGTTGAAGTTCGAGGCTTTAATAGTCTTTAATTCTATTAATATGGAGTGAGATTCAGTTCACTTTCAGCACAGACAGACGCTCCAGACGTCCTTCAGAGGAGACACGTCTCACTTTACACTCTCAGTACATTCCTGTACTTTTACTTTACACTCTCAGTACATGCCTCTACTTTTACTTTACACTCTCAGTACATTCCTCTACTTTTACTGTACACTCTCAGTACATTCCTGTACTTTTTGCTTTACACTCTCATTACATTTCTGTACTTTTTCCTTTACACTCTCAGTACATTCCTGTACTTTTTACTTTACACTCTCAGTACATTCCTGTACATTTTACTTTACACTCTCAGTACAATCCTGTACTTTTTACTTTATACCCTCAGTACATTCCTGTACTTTTTACTTTACACTCTTAGTACATTCCTCTACTTTTTACTTTATACTCTCGGTACATTCCTGTACTTTTTACTTTACACTCTCAGTACACTCCTGTACTTTTACTTTACACTCTCAGTACATTCCTGTACTTTTTACTTTACACTCTCAGTACATTTCTCTACTTTTACTTTACACTCTCAGTACATTCCTGTACTTTTTACTGTACACTCTCAGTACATTTCTGCTTTTTACTTTATACTTTATACTCTCAGTACATTTCTGTACTTTTACTTTACACTCTCAGTACATTCCTGTACTTTTTACTTTACACTCTCAGTACATTCCCGTACTTTTACTTTACACTCTCAGTACATTCCTGTACTTTTTACTTTATACTCTCAGTACATTCCTCTAATTTTTACTTTATACACTTTATACACCCTCCTGAACCTGTACTTTTTGTGTCTGTATTTTTATGCTAAAGGGGAAGTGCCATTTTGTCACTGCAAAACATTTAATTTTAACATCTTTAAACATCTAATTTTAAAACGGAGATAAATATTGATTAAACACTTGGGATGAGAGGGTGTAATAACCAGGGCTCAAAAGCTCAGAATCCAGGTATTTTGCAAATGCACCTTGTCCTTCTTAAAGGTACAGAGAGGTTGGGAAAAGGGTGCTCTGGTAGCAAGCAGTCATGGTTTTGACTACATAAACATGACAACTGGGCCTAAAAGTCCAAGAAAAATGTGTTCAATGGGAAAGGTTACAATCAGCTCTCAGCGGTTAAACAGCTCTTCTCACCTGCTCGCAGGAGGCGAGGAGAGTCGATGGGTGGGGGGTGTTTGGGGTGTTGGGGTATGGGTGAGGGGGGGGGCACCGTCTGCCTCCCCGCCCCATGACCGCTCAACTGGAAACTTTCAGAGCTGAAGAATCTCCATCTCCATCCAAGATTCCTCATTAATGTCAGTTTGCCGGAGAGGAAGCGGCACATCCTCCGTGGTCGCTGCCAGATGAAATTAAGGCCCAATTATTGATAAATGAAGAGTGCTTTTCGCTGGAGCCGTGCCTGCAGTCACACTCCGCATCTGTCACAAGCCCCCCCCCACACACACACACAGACACACACACACACACACACACACACATATACAAATACATGCACACCACTCACTCAAGTCTGTCACTGCATCCTGTGCATTCATCATGCATCTGTAGGGGACCGGCCAACATTTTGTGCATCTGAGTGTGTCTGGGAATGAGAGAGGTTGTGTGTGTGTGTGTGTGTGTGTGTGTGTGTGTGTGTGTGTGTACTCTGAAAGAGCTGTTTCTGTATTTGCACAGACGCGAGTGATTGCTGATGGTGGGGAACGCGGATGTTCTCTTTAACACACACCAACCGCCGCCGCCGCTGATTGCTGACCAGAAATAATGCCCTTGGCTCTCGGCGACACTTCCCCAATAAGAGCCGTTCATTAGAGCAGCCATCCAGCACATGTTGGCATCTATTAGAAACTCCAAAAGTCTGCCGTTTGCCCAATGAATCTTATATGATATACTGCTGCATTGTGGTGGCCAATTTATTGGAAATACACATTGGGCTTCCATTCACTGGCCACTTCATTAGAAACACCCACCATGAGGCTTTATATAGTGAACCTATAATGTAGGTGTTTCAGATAAAGTGACCATAATAAAGTCCAAGATGGGTGTTTCTGATAAAGTGGATATAATAAAGTGTTTCTCATCAACTGGCTAGTGAGTCCATCACAAGCTGTTTCCAACAAATTGACCAATAAGATTGGTGTTTCAGATAAAGTGGCCAATGAGTGTCTAACATATTAGCAAATAAAGGGAAGGACAGCTTGGCCTAGTGTTTAGGGAGTTGCCCTCGCATCGGAAGATTGTGGGTTCGATTCCCTCACAAGTAGGTTGCCCTGAGGTACCCTTGAGCAAGGTACCGTCCCCGTCACTGCTCCCCGGGCTTTCAATAGCTGGGTTAAATGGGTTAAAGGTTTCCAATTTCGTTGTGTGCTGTGCTGTGACCTCGCAATGACAAGGGTTGTCACTTACTTAGACAAGGTTCTAAGTTACTAATAAATTTGCCAGTGACAACACGAGGTGTTTCCAATAAACTGGCCAATGATTGGAAGCAGAGGGTGTTTTGAATAAAGTGGCCAGTGTTTGACATCACAGTGTCTGTTTCCAATACAGTGGGCAGTGACTAGAAGAAAGCTATTTATATGAACTACACTACCCACTAAGCATTGCGGAACTGCACAACCTCCTGATTTTATTCTTCCCTGTAAAGCAGAACGCTGAGAGCAGAACACCTGTCAGGTTCGCGTCGGCGGCATGCAGTCACACCCCGATAGCCGTGTTAATTGAATGTCAGGGGAAGCATGTTAGCACGGTGATCGCAGAGCGAGCCTGCCTGCTCCGGCACCTCCTCTCCGACGGCCCTGCCGAGAGAGTCAATTTCTTCCCACTCCAAAGGGGATATAAGCTCAAGCATCGGATGTTATAATAATCAGCAACTTGTGTATTCCAGTTTGGTTCAGTCATAGTTTTATGGCTCTTTTAAACCACAACCATGATGCCCACGCCGCTAATGTTATTATCTTTCTTAAAGTTGGATAAAAAGTTATGCATATTTTTAAAGAATCTTGCAAATTAAAAACATTTAAACTGCCCCTCTTATGCAGGGTTTGATCTCCCTCAGACATCCATGGCCAGGAGTCCAATCAAGCAAGATTGTCCTTGCTTTAATAGTTGGGTAGTGTGGTCCTCCCACTCCCCCATCACACAAACTTCACTGACACAACACAGATAAAGTAGTTACTACAACAGAAGATCCAGAAAACCAATTAAGCAACATAAAGCAGGATGTTTAATCAAAACGCAAGTGTTGAAAGTATATGTACTACAACAGCAAGAGAATAGAGATCTGCACCAAACAGTAACATGTAACAGTAACATGGCAAAATAACAAAACATTTGGCACAAGTATATTCCCGAATTGCCCTGCTGAAGGCATCAACCCAATGTTTGGTCGTTGCTGCCCTAGTCATTCGTAAGTGCAGACGTTACATATAAATACATATAAACGTACATACATACAGAGTTTGTAGAATTCTAGCTTCAAAGTCAAAATTTGGTACGACCACCGTTAATCTTCAGCACAGCCAGAACTCTCTTCAGCAAGCTTTCTTAAAGTCACCTTCAGGGATAGTTCTCCAGGCTTCGTGAAGGACATGGCAAAGGTTTTCTTTGGACGTAGGCTGCCTTTTGCTTGCGTCCCCTGTGGAGATGATCCCACACTGCTTCTGAAACTGCTCAGATACAGAAACTGCGCTGAAAATGAGAACCAAAAATATTGACCTTCTGGAAGCCTGGAGAACTCGAACTCAAGGAAACATTAAAAATACAAGAAAGTCTGACTCTTTGGGAGCAAAACATGAAAAAAAAGAGGGGTTTTTTGGACAGCACAATGTATGACGTAAATAAAATGTATCCCCAGCAGATACTCGTCTCCAAAGGGTTCAGCTAATAACACTGCGGAAGCAACAGAAACAAAGTTTCAGATTGCACAATATTTCATTGGCTCCTGCATTGCTGAATTGCTTCATGTAACCGTTGTCTAAATGTACATTTTTGTTGTTCCCTTTGCCGAAAACCAGCTGTCACTAATTTGGCAAGGGCCCCTCTTGATAAGGAGGTCTTCCTCTACCTGTCAGAACTGGCTAGCGCTACAGGCTTTATTCTCAGATATAGAGGTGCTCAACGATAAAGATATGAGCCGAAGCCAAATCCCTGACAGTTGCAGGAACAGGAAAGCACTCGTGCTTGTGACAACATGACACTCGTTATCTCTTTACTACCCACTTTATCATGGACGACCTTCCATTACGGCCTTTATCTGGAACACAGTATAACCCAAGGGTATCGGAAAATGTGTCAAATCGCTCACAAATGCGTCAGCTATAATTTGTTGCAATGACCCTGCAAGAAAATATGCAGCATGCTTGCACGCTGGTCCTAAATGCAGTATACGTTTCTTCATTCATGTGAACGCCAGACTGATAGAGCGAGGGCATGCGCGAGGGTCTAGCACCGTTTATATAAACAGCCCTCCACCGATAGGCATCCTAAGATGAAATGAGCGGGTACTGTATTTGTGTGTGCATTAATAAGCATTTGGGGCTGGGGGAAGGAGGTGGGGTGGATGGGTGCCGTTTTCCTGAAAATAGTTTGGTAATTACATCTGCGAGGGAAAACTTGTTATCTAGGCACAAAACCCAGTGGCAAGTGCTTTGAAATATAGGCCTCTCTTAAGCAGGCGTCGCCAAAATACTAGCAATAACAGTGATAAACTACCTAATGTAATTGCCTCCATTTGCATTTTTAAGAAACTCTGTGAAAATGAATTGGAACGCAGCTCGTGTTATCCACTGGCCGCTGGGCGTAAAATGGGTCTCTGTGATTGGATTGGAAAGGTTCCAGGAACCAGATGGCACAAAGGTGTACTAGAACGGCATGAAAGTGAGACTGAGAAACTGTTGATGAAATGTTAAATGTTGAATGAAGCTGCTGGGGAAAATGTGTGTGTATATATATATATATATATATATATATATATATATATATATATATATATATATATACACACAGGAAAAAAAAGGGAGGAAGGAGGAAGTTGCCTCCAAAGTTGCCTGCAGGTTCAGCCACAGCTGTGAGCTCCAGTGCTGCAGATTCCCAGTCAAGCTCCTGACCTTCAGGTCCATTTATGTAATGATTTCCACAGCAGTCATTTGCCCAAATTTGAATCCAGCCCCCAAAAGAGTGTCGCCTAACTGAGGAAGGAACTAAGACTCTGAGAGAAAGGCAGCTAAAGAGAGCAAAGGCAAAGAAGGAGCAATTCTGAAGACCCCTCAAAAAGTGGATGATTAGGAACCACTGATGAGAACCATTACTTCATAGGAGAAAATCCATCAGTATAAAGTATAAAGAGAGTATAAAGTAGACTTGGATTCAAACGAAGAACTCTTGAAAGAAGATCCGCTAAGAGAACCCAGGCACCAGTAGAAAAAGCTACGCTCCAAAAGGAAAACCTCTGAAGGCATAAGTAAAGCCATTGAGCAGAACCAAACATCAAAAGGAAAACTGCTGAGGAGCACAAGAATCAATTTCAAGAGGACAATATTGTGTCTTAGAAAAGCTGAGTATGACTTAGAAAAGCTGAGAAGAACTCATGAGGGGAATCTCCCAAATAAGGAAGGATCTCAAAAGAACAAGACTTGAAGGATAGCTCCTTGAGAACATAAAGAAGAATCACATCAGGAACCTAGACTCAAAGGAAACTCGATCTGAGCATGAGAAGATCCATTGAAGAAACAATGAAGAAATGCTTTTCATGAAGAAAAGCCACTAGAAGCCAGAACCAAGATTAAGAGAGACAACCAAGACTCCCAATAGAAACTCCTGACCATGAGGAAGAGACACTCTGAGAAGAACCAAGCTCAACTCCATTGGTGGAACAGAACTCAGAAGAAGTTTCCTCATAGCAAGAGGAAGAACTCTTGAATAGAGGAAAACTCCTGAAAAGAACAACCATTGAGGAAATGGCAGTTTTAAAATAAGAAACTCCTAGAGCATGTGGAAGAACCAGTGAGAAGAACCATTATTTTTAGAGAGGAAAAAAGAAATTTACAAGAAGGGCATGAAATAAGTCTGCTCGCTCAAGCTTCCAATCAAGCATGGAATGGATTCAAATGTCTCTATTATCTCTATAATGTGTTCAGGTTTTGGCACTAACATGCCATTAGAAATGTCTTAGGGCGCTAGCAATGCAGTATAGTTGTTGCCGTGCCCTCTGCTCTCAGGCGCTGCCAGTCTAAGCATTCTTCTTCCACCCGATTCCTGTGTTTACATTAGGCTCATTCAATGCTGTGACATCACGGGGGTTAAATCCTTCCTAAGGTGCACCATGGAAATAAACACCTTGTTTATTAATCAGCAAAAATTATTCTGATTCTGCTCAGCACTTGTGCCATAAATCACACACAGACACACACACACACACACACACACACACACACACACACACACCTGCACTGCTGTTTTCTAGTCCTCAAAATGAGTGTGTGCATCAGTAAGAATGATGCATCGTGATACATGCTAGTGTCTGATCTGGCCATGTAATAATCATCCATCAAGAGCAGGATGGGATGCAGAATGGGCAACACACTCACCTCCCACACACACACACACACACATGCACATGCCTCCTCCTCAGTAAATCTCATCAAAGGCAAATGCAAGTCACCATGTTGGGAACGACAGAGTGTAGAAAAGTAGAACCTAAATCTTGATAAGAAAAGAAACATTTTTGGCGGACATAGACTTTTGGATAAAACAGATTGGACAGAACTTTCACACCCCTTGGCCATTTTATCAGAAACCCTTTTTAGCTCCTCTAAGCCTATGGTGTTAAGGAATGCTACTGGGGCTACTATTGTGGATTCCTGAAAAGAGAAACTGAAATTTAGCAATATTATGTAATGAAATAACCACAATGGCGGAGAAAGGGAAGAGAAAGAATGAGTGGGAAGACTTTAGCATGAATATTAAAAAGATAAACTTCAGCAAAAGACAAGTCTCATAAGAGCATGAGGATGAACCACTGAGAAGAACTGAAAGAATCAAGACCCAAGAGGAAAACTTTCTTAAGTGCATGAGGGAGAACCACTGAGCGGAACAAGACTCAGACTGAGGTTTGTCCATGGAACATATAAACCAGACTCAGAGGAAGATGAAACACTGAGAGAGGACAAGAAGCAAACAGAAAATTTCTGAGAGCATAAAAACAAGAAAGCAAGGTGGATCTTAAAGCAGGTGCATAAACTACTGATAGAAACAAGACTTGAATGGAGAATATCCCACTTTGACCAAGACTCCAAATGTGGAGAAAAACTAAGAACCAAGACTCAAAAGGAGGATCCCTTTAGATTCATGATTAATAATGACTGATAAAAGCCAGGACTTAAAAGGAACACTTCTAAAAAGTAAAAACAAACAAGACTCTGAGGAGCTTCTTCAAAAATTAAGAGCATGAACTAGTAGAACCAAGACTCAAAAGGAAAAATTCCAGGAACATGAAGAACATCTTATTGTAATAATAATTCAGAATGAGGACTTTTATAAGGCATGAGAAAAAAACAAAACAATGAAAAGAACCAAGACTCAAAATAACCTACACCCCTCCCCATAAGCCTGCGGAAGAACCAGTGAGTGGACTGAGTGGAAAGAGACTAAGACTAGTGATTAACTGTAGCGAGGAACCAAGATTCAGGAAAAACTTTTAAGTGGGCGTAAAATGGACCATAGAAGGACCTTTCTAAAGAGCATGAGGAGGGCTACTGATAGGCACCAAAACTCAGGAACCAAGTGAGGATGTTCCTAAGAGGAACTGGTGAGAAGAACCAAGACTCAGAAGGAGAACTATCCTTGAAAGAAAGGTGAAAAAACATTGTGAGGAACCAAGAGTAAAAAGTCAAAATTGTCTAGGAGCATGAAAATGAACCACTAAGAACAACCAAGACTCAGGACAACTTCCTAACTCACTTAAGGAAGAACCAAAGATGAGAACACAAGTAGGTGGGCAGAAAGTAAGTAGCATGAAGATGGATTAACTGCAGTGAGGAACCAAGACTCAGAAAGGAAAACTCTCGAGTGACATGAAGATAGACCACAGAGAAGAACCAAGACTCTAAAATAACATCTCTGTAAGAGCATGAGGAATAACGACTTATAGGAACCAAGAGTCACAGTGAGGACCTCCATAAGAGCATGAAGAAAAGCCAGTGAGAGGAACCGAGACTGAGATGGAGTATCCCTGAAAGAAGGTAAGAGAAACATTGTGAGGAACCAGCATTCAAAAAGCCAAAATTCTAGGAGCATGAAGAAGGACCACTGAGAAGAACCAAGATTCAGAAGAGGGCATAGTCGCGAGGATGAACCGCCCAGATGGGAGCTAAGGTAAAGTGTGTGGTAGCCATAAAAACTGGACAGTTAATTTGATGATATGGGAGCCCTGGCGCTCCCAAACATATCACTCATTTTGATAAAATGTGGGTATTTCTGATACACTTCAATCATACACACACACACACACACACACTCACATACACACTTGAAAGCTTGGCGCTGAGTGTAGCCTGCTCGTCATATGTGAGTGAGTGTGTGCGGGCGCACCCTGGCAGCATCTGCACTCCTCTCCCGCCACTCTCGAGTGCCCTTTTTAGCTCCCCTCATTAGTGCTCTCCTTTGTAGTGTGCACTCCTCCACACTAGACGCCTTTATTAGTTTTCTTTGAAGTCCTTCTTTCATCGTTAAGGGTGTCCGCACGAGCCTCGCATTAAGGGACGCCCTCGTCTCACTTCTCTTCATCCATTGCTTTGAGGGAATCTGGGAATCTGCAGCTGCTTCCAGATTTGGAGATGTATATTTGTACATAAAGAAACCCGGGCATTGAAAAGACTGACCCCAGGTCAGCAGAGGGCGGTCCAACAAACCGAGGGACTGAAAAGGACGACCTATAGGGTGGAAGTACAGAAGATCTGGATTTAATGTTTATCATTTAATATCATTGTGGGAACGAAATCATTTTAGTGAAAGTGGCTGTTCTTGTCATTTGCAGGAGTCACCTTTAGCCTCGTGAACCACAGCTCAGGTGTGTTTCAACCAGCCTGGCTGTACGGCAGTGGAGGCGCTATGAAAGCGCCGGGAGCGATGATGGGGGCGATGCAGCCTCAAGGGTACCTCAGAGGGCAACCTACTGGTGCGGAATCGAACCCCACAACCCCTTCTGATCCAGGAGCAGCTCCTAACCACTAGACCACTTCTGCCCAAATTGGACCTCTGCATTGCTTACATGCAGCAGAGGCAGCCTATGAAAGTGCTTCCGGGGAGCAGTTTCGAGACCAGTACCTTGCTCAAGAAGTGTACCTCAGGGCAACCTACTGGGGTAAGGGGTTTGAACCCACAATCTTCTGATCCTGTGGCCAACTCTTTATCCACTAGGCCACCACTGTCCCTAGACTTGCAAACATACACCGTGCAGCAGTGGGCAGCTACTGAAAGCGCCCGGGGAGCAGTAGCCGGATGGTACCTTGCTCAAGGGTACCTCAGGGCAACCTACTGGTGAGGGGTTTGAACATCTTCCGATTCTGTGGCCTCTCTAACCACTAGGCTCACCTTTTCATATAAAGCTCCAGCCCCTTGGATGCTTTTAACTAGGATTTGTACCTTACGTGCAGTGAAGTTAAAAGTGTGTCAGGACTCTTGTACAGGGTGCCCAATCAGAAGTCAGTGAGGGGAACCCTCCTCCCAGCATTGGATTTTTACAGCGATGGAGCTCCACCCACCTCCTCGGGGAACAATGGAGTGGTGAGTGCAATCAAATCCGCAGCAATGTTCCAAGAGCAGAAGGTCAGTGTGTAACATCTGTCACTTTGGGGTTTTTGATCACTCTCTTTCTTTCTCTCTCTCCTTGTCATTTCAATCTTTTCTTTCTCTCTTCCTCTCCCATCCCTCTCTCTCTCTCTCTCACTCTATTGTTGTAGCCATAGCATCCTTCTCTCTTTTTTCAACATTTCTTCTCTCGCTCTTTTGTTATCTCTTATTTTACTCTCTCACTTTTTGTCGTTTCTATCTTTGTTCTCTCTCCTTCTCATTTACCTGTCATATCTCTCTCTCTCTCTCTCGCTCTCCTCTCTCTCTCTGTCTCTCTCTGTCTCTCTCTCTCTTTCCCTCTCTCTCTCTCTCTCTCTCTCTCTCTCTCTCTCTCTTTCCTCTCTCTCTCTCTCTCTCTCTCTCTCTCTCTCTCTCTCTCTGTCTCTCTCTCTCTCTTTCCCTCTCTCTCTCTCTCTCACTCTCTGTCTCTCTCTCTCTCTGTCTCTCTCTCTCTCTTTCCTCTCTCTCTCTCTCACTCTCATCTCTCT